>JAFEMH010007020.1:0-104937 GCA_022495995.1 Adenophora triphylla var. japonica
GGGGCCGTGACGGCTGGGAGCAGAATCGAACTGAAGCATGTTTTGGGAGCAGCTGAGGTGGTCATTTCCTGTGTCGGAAGCCGACTCGCCTTGCGGGGGAAGACTTTCACGATGTTTTCGCGGTGGAAGCGTTCCCGAGGCTGATCCGACTTGTAGCAGGTGAGGAGCTTGGTCTCCTTGCCGTTGCCCTTGGCCTCGCGGCGCTTGAGGGTATAAGCTTGACCGACGGCACGGGCCTACCGCCGGGGCCGGTACTTGGAAGTAGGGATGAGCTCGGCTCGCCTGGCAGTGCCTCGCTTACCATGAGCAGCAATCATCGAGGGTGACCTTGGTGTGGCAGACCGATAACAAGAACGGGTCCTCGCTTCATCAGATACCCGAATAGATGATATTGACGAAGTCGTCGCCATTCACTCTGATCGAGGGATTCCTCGTCGCGTGAATCACGTGCTTCCAATTGCCTGGATAGCCGTGCAGACCGACGCTGAGCTTGACAATTTCCATGGTATCGGAACCTCTGTCGTAGGTGACCCGATCGGAAGGAGTTCCGTCCTCAAAACCGAGCATGTGAATGCGAGGTCCGCTGCGGGTTGACGTCCCAGCGTCCTCGACTCCGGAGAGTCCAGATTCATCGTCATCTCGATCGCTCAATCCAGTGTAGGGACGTATTGCGTCAGTTGCGTTGCCGAGCAGCCTAGGAAATCTCATGCTCTTCGCTTGGAGAAGAGGCTTAGAGGGGAATCCCTCGTGAGGACGCCCCATACGACTTCCATACATTCATCATGAGTAATGACGATACTTGTTGATTTTTATCACAAAGATCTCTTCACTGGGCTGCCAGAGAATGAGTTTGAAGAATGCCGACGAATCTCGGATTGGAGACTGGGGGTTTATGTGCCCGTATCATGGCGATATTCGCCGCTTCCTTCCAATCCGTCCAAGTGTTGGAAACGGCAGCTGAACTTGATGTATCGGATCGCTTCTGTGGTCCGCCCGCCGAGTACGTTTACATAGTTAGCATCTCCGGACTCGAGGGATTCTCGATGAGATTTGCCCCGTAGTCCCTTGGTTGATCTCGAAGGAGGTAACCCCGCGCCCGAGTGCGGACACGTTACTGTCTCGCTTCGTTTCCTATGAGGAAACCGTCCCTGATGACTTCGAGATCTCCCCGCTTGCTGATGAACTTGACGCACCGATGGAGAGTGGAAGCTATGGCCTTCATGTGGTGTAGCCAAGGGCGTCCCAAAAGAGTCAAGGTGTGAACTCCTGATGGAATGTCCATCACGTGGAATTTGCCGGCACCATTCGGGGTTTCGAACCAAAGTTCCAGAGTCACCGTCCCTGTGATGGGACGAGACGAGTTGTCGTAGGCCTCGATAGTCCGAGCAGACTGTATCAAATGGCTTTCATGGATGCGGAGAGCCTCGCATCATGCCGAGAGGGGAGGACATTAACTGGCCGACCCGTTATCTACCAATACTCCTGGGGAGCCGAGATATGGTGTCAGTTTCGAGAGTGACGTACGTAGCTTCACAGGCTCCCCGAGGCGTCTCTCTAAGTCTTCATCACTGCATCGTGATCATGCTGCCATACAAAGCGGAGTCGTAGATCTCGTCTCTATCCGTAGAAGGAGAGTCATCCACCCATCCGTTTCCTGCCTTCCTCTTGCGAGGTAAAGCCTTTACCGGAACCTCGTGAGTATGTCGAGGCCGCCCGCGGCGGTTGCCGCGCCTTGGTTAGCACATTGATCGAGCGCGATTGCCAAGCCGACCTTGATCTTCCTTTACCGGTCCGAGCTCTAAGCCGGACAAGTTGAATCTGGCTGATCCCGCGGAGGGTTAAAGCCTGACCGGCGCAAGACTATCAAGATCCGAGGTATTCCTGTTCCGTGGTCTCGACTCGGTTTCACTGGCTTTTCGGCTTTCCCACCCCCGTCCGTCTCTAGAGCCGCATGGCCCGGAGGCAAAGAGGACTGGCCGGAGTACAAGCACGTAGTAGTCGAACCTCCCGGAGGGTTCTCCAAGTGTACCTACACCGGTATCTCCTGGCCGTATCTTTCTCTCGCCGCTGAGAGGATTTCTTCTTCTCGTTTTCTGAGGATTGCTCCTGCTCGAGACTCGTACCTGTGCAAAGTGAGCAAGGGGGCCACAAACATCGTAGCCGATGTGAACATTAGAGGAGGATCCACCGAAAGAGGCGGAGAAACCGGGTTCTCAGTAGCACACTTCTTGGGCACCCACTCAATGGAGTTCACGCCGTTATTATTCTAAAGGGATTCCCGATCGTATTGGGCCCACGGCGCTCTAACTTGCCTTCTTCTATCAAGTTCGGATTTCGTATCGTAACCCCAAACAGCTTGTCGTGGGTATGGCCGTGATACCGATGGAAGGCGCAAAGATTTGCTCTTGTCCGCATTGGCTACGGGAACTTTGGGTTTGTAATTGGCCACTGCTTAAGGAGACCCTCCTTGATTAGCCCTTCCAAAGATCTTGCTCGCTGGCATGTCCAACTTGTCGAAGTGTACGGCAGCCGCTTCGAGTAGAACCGTTGCTTTGCGGGACCGGGTTTCGTTACCCGACCGTTGGTCCCCGATGGACGTAGCCGATGCACGTATCTTTCCTTTCGCCGGGGCCTGGCAGATTGAATGCAATGCACTGCTGAGCGGTGTTCGTACGGCCGTGCAAAGAGCCAACTTTTCCTTGAGATCCTTCTCGAACCGTGAGCCTAAGCATTGACCATGGCCCGAGATCCGGGAAGAAATTGTGATCGATGAGAGTTCTGATGGACGGTCTCAAGCAAGACTTCAAGATCCGCATCTGCTCGTCTTTGGAGAGTGGCTCCATGATTTCGAAGAGTTTCCACCTCCATCTCTTGTAGAATTCCCCAACACTTTCATCCGCTTCGCTCAAAGGGTGATTAAGTCCTCGCGACTTGTTTCCCACTCTAAGTTGGATCCGTACTGCCCAGAAGATGTTACCGATCCGTTCCTGTGTGGCGATCCGCAGCTTGACCTCGTAAACCATCGTAACGCCGAGCTTTTGAGCGTATGCCGGAAGTGGTCGGCCATTTGCCGGAGGGTTGCTCCTTTTGCTCTCATGCCGAGAACGTAAGTGTCGACGTGCGTTTGAGGACATTCGGTTGCCCATCGAATCGGTCCATCTCCGGCATTCTCGAACTTGGCAGGAGAGGCGTGACCATTCCCTGATCTCGCGGATTTGAACGTTTCCCGCTGAGCCGCTCATGGTGGCTTTCTGTGTCTTTCATCCGCTCGACCATCCAAAGGCTAAGGTCGGGTCCAAGCCATGGTGGACCGTGAGGCTCACACGGTGCTACCACGTGAGCGGTAGTGATTGAGGTGGAAGGCTTGGTATATGAGAATATACGGAGCCTTTTCGAATCAGACGGGGTTTGTCCCCTGTTTAGGGATTCGTGTATAGGCACCCGGACGAACCCGGGAGGGTACCGAGGGATATTGGCATCCTGAGATGGTCCAAATGGTGCGCCGGTGATATCGAGTGACGGGTGTAGCACCGGGCCGACCAAAATTGACAGTGGTTGCCCGAGAGGTGGCAACATGGAGCCTAGGTCGGCTGCTTCCTTGGCTGGAAGGCATCCCGTAAGTTGGCGGGGAGGAACCCGATTGAAGGTTTGGTGAACCGGTTTTGGGGAATCGTCATCCTCTACCAGACAAAAGTACCGTCCGACCGGGGATAGCCGCTATACCACGCTCATTCGTAAGCCGTACCACGAAATTCTCGCCGATCTTCTTTCTCGCCTCTTGTGAACCTCACAAGCCCGGATGGCTTCTTCCAATGTCATATCTGTTACCGTGGCGGGGTCCTTCCCCGTCACGATTTCTCGGTGAGCTAGACATGTCGGAAATTCCCGTCGAGGGAACCGAGGGAACCGAAGAACCGTCCGACGCCGCTGCTATCGTGATCCCGGCAAGGCGCCGACCCGGAAATCAACCACTTTCTCGCCGCCGCAGGGAACGAAAGGAAGGGTTTAGGCTTCGGAAAAGGGTATTTGGCTCAAGGTTTTCGGGCTTGTGCAATGTGCAACTACCGATTAAAGTTTACTTAAAGCGCGTTTTCTCGTAGTCCTAATTGGTTGGAAAAGAGCGTGTCTTCTTTTTCGCAACTAATCCTAGAGCTCTAATCGATCTCGTCACTACGCCTTATAAGCCCCTCGTTTCCATTGTAGATCATCTTTCTCAGACGGACTATCCCGAGCGAGGTCCGATAAGGCAAGCGAGTTCCACCGACAAAGGAAAAAGTGAACTTAAGGCTAGCCGATCACGCAAACTTTCGACGTGTGCGGCGTACGGGCCACTGGCCGAGGTCAACGTCCTTAAGTTAAGGCGGGAGTCGTGCCAAAATTTGGGCATGACCTCTCCCGACTCGCTTGTGCGAGAGACCTTTAGCTTTTAGCGTTGGCCAAGTTGTGGCCGGCACGGTACATACGGCGAGGTTTGGTGACACGGCGTCACATTGAACCTTTGGGTATATTTTTCGGCAGAGCTCCGCGTCAAAGTCAAGGCCGAAAAGCTCAAGACTTCGGGTCGGAACGACCTTTGGTCTAAAACTCTCGAGCTTGACTCTGAGCGGGGCCCAGCGTGAAAAACATACACTTAGGCTTTATGACACGAGCTAAGCCAAAACCAACCGGGTCTTGGACAAAGTGTGACACAAAGGAGTGCATGGCTTACACGGGCTAGGATGGGATGTTTGGGACGACCCCGCGCGCCCGAAAGGTGTCCGGCACCAACCGGAGTGCAACCGATAAGGCCATCCCGGGTTAGGGGTTGTAGTGTGCAGTGTGCAGTGTACCGAGGCAGCAAGTGCACGGGAAGTGCGGTGTTCCGAGGCAAAGAAGTGCGCGTAGTGTGCGGTCACTAAAATTCTTTTCTCGAGTAAAAACAGAGATTTTTCGTAATGTGTCTTAAAGAATTTATGATGCACAGCTCAAAAGACAAAGATGAAAATCAAACATGAATGGGAATGCACAAACATGGTAAGATTTTGAAAAGTTGACAATGTAATGCCTTTTGAAAAACCGTTCGAGGTTTTAAAGTAACACACACACGAAAACGAGGAAGGGTAAACGAAAGTTTCGACCCACGTAAGGCTTTTAGAAAACAACGGTAGTTTTGAAAAAGTATCTTTGTCCCTCACGGAGTCGCCAATCGAAATTACCCGATCTTTCGCGCGCGGCGGCGGAAAAGGCGGTTGTCTTTCGCGGGGGGTTGGTGTCTGAGACCTCGCTTCACGGGAAGGAGCAGAATGAGGAGTCGCCACGCGGTTTTGTATTTTGAGCCCAAACGTTGAGAAACGGCTATTGCGAAAAGGTGTCGTTTTTATTGGTAGCAAAAACTTAGGAAAAGGCTTTGAAAACGGGGATCATTTTTATTGGCAAAGAAAAATGAGTAAAAAGCTTTTTAGTACCAGAGATTGTTAGGTTCGGAGGTCACGTTACGTTTCGGGTAGAGTATTACGAGATCGCCCGAAACGCCTCGCATGACGAGTCTTTCTACCTTTCTCGAAATCGTGTGTGTTTGTGTGTGTGTCTTTTGAAATGGGGGCTTGAATGACAAGCTTAATCTTGGTTTGAGTGACAAACGTTGATTAGGTGACTTTGTTTGAAAAGACGAGCGTTTGAATGACAAACGTCGGTTTTGAGTTTGAAATGAGCGTTTGCGTGGCAAACGTCGACTTTGAGTTGAAATGAGCGTTTGCGTGGCAAACGTCGATTTTGAGTTGAAATGAGCGTTTGCGTGGCAAACGTCGACTTTGAGTTTGAAATGAGCGTTTGCGTGGCAAACGTCGACTTTGAGTTTGAAATGAGCGTTTGCGTGGCAAACGTCGACTTTGAGTTGAAATGAGCGTTTGCGTGGCAAACGTCGATTTTGAACCGTACGAGTCATTGTTAACGATTTTTACGAGAAAAATGCGTATTAAATGATTTTAAGTGTCAAATGGCGGCTTTGAGTTTGAAGACGAGCGTTCGGAGGCCAAACATCATTTCGCGCGTTTTGAAAGAGAGTTCGACGGACGAACTCCGGTTTTGAACCGGGCATTACATTGTTAACGATTTTTACGGGAAAAATGCGTATTAAATGATATGCGATCAACGAATCGGGTTGCGACTCGGACTTTTGAAAAGTAAATACTATCACAATCCAAACGGATCGGACTTGTAAATGACAAAGATTTAAAGCGGTGTCAACGGAATCAAACGATCCGGAATTGTAAATGACGATCAACGAGGCCAAACGGCTCGGAAGTGTAAATGACGATCAACGAGGCCAAACGGCTCGGAATTGTAAATGACGATCAACGAGGCCAAACGGCTCGGAAGTGTAAATGACGATCAACGAGGCCAAACGGCTCGGAATTGTAAATGACGATCAACGAGGCCAAACGGCTCGGAATTGTAAATGACGTGAAAGTAAACGGAACGGGGTCGGAACGCCGTTTTAACCCGTGATTACTTCTCTTACGGAAAGAGAAGAGGATCGAGGGGCTAAAACGTATCGGACCCCGTTAGACGGAGGCGTCT
This sequence comes from Adenophora triphylla var. japonica, assembly GCA_022495995.1. NCBI lineage: Eukaryota > Viridiplantae > Streptophyta > Magnoliopsida > Asterales > Campanulaceae > Adenophora > Adenophora triphylla. The sequence goes on from JAFEMH010007020.1 coordinate 6,559, forward strand.
ACATTTTGACAATGACGTTCGAGACAGTTATAGCGACTGGCGCGTAAACCGAGACGGAACGGAAGATTCAGAGAGAGGGAGTTGTACCTATGGCTAGGTCGACTCCTTTGGCTCGGGAGGTGTGCACGGGACACGGAAAGTTATTCGAAAGGTTGTTTCGAAGTTGTAGGGTGCGTATTTGATCGAAATACGAAGGTTTCACGCGAATCGAGACAAAACGGGAGCTCGGGAGGGGTGGAAACTAGTTTGGACCGTGGGGTATGTGATTTTTTGGTATCAAAATCCCCCTCCTTTGCCTTTGACAGCAACTTCTATTTATAGGGTGAAAATTGCAGTAGGAGTCCCACTGACTTGACCGAATTTCGGGGTTTTGGGAATTTTGGAAATGGGACTTCACGGGCAATTTTAGGAAAATTGCACTGAGTCCCACGACTTGGCTTGCAAACCAGGGTATTTTGGTCTTTTGGCCTTGATTTGTGATTGACGAGTGACTAGAGGGAGGTGGCATGCGTGACACGTGTCCCGTGACTCACCGAAGTGTGGGAGTTCGTTCCCCGGTCCCGTTTTGTCCGTTTTTAAAATAACAAACGGAAATGTCCGAAACGCCCGGAAAGTGCCTAAAATGCGTTTTTTCGTGGAAAGCCATACTTTTACGTGAGATGTCACGTGTTAAGTACGGTTCGACGTCGGGATGCACGGGCAAGCCCCGAGACGTCTCGTTGGCACAAAGAACGGGAGTTTAACGAGTTCCGGTTAACCTGGAGCGGGCCAGTTAACGGATTTTGGTTAACTTTCTGACGGATTTGGACGATCCGGATTTGGGTACTTACAGCGTGGCCCTGAGCGTCCGACAATTAGTCGCAACAGAAGTCTTATAACAAAATTTAGTCAGAATAGCAGTGGTGATGATTACTTAAAAGCAACCGATATCATGGTTGTTAGCGACATACTCAGCATTAGTAATGAGGTATATCATACAATTCATTATACACTTCATTCACTAAGCCGCATTATTATATAAACAAATTTAAATATTTTAAAGTCCATTCTAACCAATATGTTAATATTTTTGTGACCAGTTTGAGATAAAAAAATGTCTTGGCTATAATAGCTGATATTGACCTTGCAATGGATGGTACTACGATAGTTGTGACAAATATAACTGTACAAATAGACTAAATAAGGGTTCTAAGTTTTGTGAAAAGTGCCAAAAGGATGCTGAAAGTGTAATTCCAAGGAATGAATTATTATTTTGATTCATCTTTTCATAGTGCAACAAGCTATAAATTATGTGATCAATTGATATTTAATATTTTTTTTAATTAGGTTCAAAATCAGGATTGAGGTGATGGATGATGATAATGCCTCAACTCATTTCATGTTATTTGATAGCGTAGCCACTTACCTGCTTAATGAGTCAGCTAAAAATATTTTATCAAATGTGAAAGAGGTATTCACTTTTATTTTTTCAAATACTTAAAAATTTATAGACAATTGATAGTAAATATTATCTAACATTTTTACACAAACAGGGTACTTTGCCCAAATGTTTAAGCCCTTTGTTGGATATGAAATGCATATTCAAAGTTGATCTTAACAAAACAACACAGGAGAAGGCCGATGACAATCGCAACTTCACAGTTAAAAAGATAACAAATGATGTCTCGATAATCTCTCAGTATCGTGCCTTGATAAATAAAGATGTAAGCAAAAACACCGCTTAATTCTTTAATTTACCGTCATTTTGGAAAACGTCTTCACTATTATATTATAATTTAAAAGAGACTATATAACTATTTATATTTTATTTCTTTCTTATGCAGGAGGTTGTTTCCAAGCTTAAAGTAATAGACGCGGACGAAACTGATTTAATTGAAGTTGTTGGTGATAGTGTCGAAGACAATACGCCAAAGAAGCGTAAGCTTGATGAAGCAACTGATATTCAGGATGCCCAGTTATCAATTACAAAAGTTAAAATGAATATAAAGCAAGAAAAGTAGCATCTTTCGTACAACATTGGGTTTTTCGAGTTTTGAATTACGATTTTTTAGATTATTTCACTTGGTTTAACAATATGGTTGGATTTTTGGTTCTTATTTTGTTAGACATGAATTTGGTTAAACAATGTTTAATTATCTATTTGGTTAAATTTGGTATTTAGTTTTTTTCATCTCATATTATGTGTTGTCTTTTTATCTCATTGTCGTTTCGCATTTGATTAAATTTCACATTTGAAATATAAATATATTATATAATTTTATTTCCTTTTAAGTTCATATTTTTACTAATATTTATTTATTATATGGTGGTTATTAATGCAGGTGATAAGAATCATGGTGAAGTTGAAATCAAAATACCTGATGACATATTGATAAGAGAATCTGTCAATACCATCTCAGCTATCATGGATTGCATATACCCGAACTTAATGCAGAATAAAGATGTTGATGGATTTTTACAAAATCGGGCTATACTTGCACCAACAAATGAGATTGTTGACAGTATTAATGAGTATGTTATGTTGCTCTTTCCTGAAAAAGAAATGGAATACATGAGTTCTGACGCCATATGCAAAGATGAGGAATTTAACCAATCAGCCGAAGATATATTTTCAACTGAATTTCTAAATACAGTCAAGTGCTCTGGAATACCTAATCACATACTGAAGCTAAAGATTGGATGTATCGTCATGTTGTTATGAAACATAGATCAAGCTTCAGAATTGTGTAACAGTACAAGATTGATCGTTACAAATCTAGCTACGCAAATCAATTTTGTTAGTATATAATTATTCATTTATACAATTAATTATTTGATTATTTGACATAAAACATACTGTTATTTTAATACATATATAGGTAAGCACGTTGTCGAGGCGGTAATGTTATCCGGAAAGAAAGTTGGTAAGAAGGTGTTGATACCGAGGTTGATTATGTCACCTTCTGATACAACAAAATTTTCGGTTAGGTTTCAACGGAGACAATTCCCACTGATCGTTTCTTTTGCAATGACGATAAATAAAAGTCAGGGTCAGTCGCTCGCTCATGTTGGCCTTTTTTTTTTTCCAAGAGCAGTATTTAGTTATGGACAATTATATGTTATTTTTTCTAGAGTAACTACAAGGAAAGGAATTAAAGTGCTTAATTGTATTTACATTTAACTTTTAACTCAGTGTTTTATCCCCCGTCGGAAATCGACGGGTTACTCACTAGTATATATATATGGGGGAGTGTGATGAATGTGGGTTTTGGTTTCTATTTAATAAGTGAGATGGGGTAATATGATTATTTTTTAGTTCGATATATCAAACAATTTTTTTTTAAATAATAATAATAATTATAATAATAATAAAAATATAATAATAATAATAATAATAATAATAATAATAATAAAAATAATAATAATTTTACTAATAATAAAAATAAAGAATCTAAAATAAAGTAAATGTGGTGGGGTATAGGACAATGAGTTGAAATGGTGTTGAATTTTTTAAAACAAAATCATTGTGTATTTATAAAGTATATAGGGTTATTTAATATAATAATAATAATAATAATATATATATATATAATAATAATAATAATAATAATAATAATAATAATAATAATAATAATAATAAGGTTGTGGTAAAAAGAGGAACTTCGAGGGGCATTTTCGTCATTTCACTATGTGACAAATTGGCAAATAAATCGGATGAAATGGCAGGTGGCGAGCTATGATTGGCTGAGGTTAATTTGTTTTTTTTTAAAATCAATTAGGACACATGTCGGGCGTATAGTGAAGGGTAATTTGGACTTTTTCATGGCGCGTGTTTGACACGCGCCGACAATGGCGCGTGAATGCAGTTGGGGAATTTTTTTTAATTTTTTTTAAGAGTGCGCCACGTGTCACATGTTGATTGGGTAATTTTATTTCAAAAAATTTTTTATCCCGTTTTTTTGACCTCAATTATTTTATAATAAATTAATTTAAAAAAAAATTACACCAAAATTCATAATTTTTTTTTCTCTATAACTAGAGACTTCGTTCATTTGATTTGGACACAGAAAAACATTTCTCTTTTTTAAATATAAACTAGTTCATAGCCCGTCGAAATTCGACGGGAATAATAAAGCTAATCAATTAAGAAAAATTGACGCAAAACATTTTAAGAGAGAGAGAGAGTCTTAAAACTATAGTACAGAATTAAAGTTTGGACCTCTTCAACAACCAACTGAAAACATCTATTAAAATAATCAAGTAATTTTATGAGGGTCTCATTCATTCAATTCTTTAAAATCAAACCATCTATTAAGGAAGTTTGGGAATGGAATGATAAATGTCATCTATATCTTAATACAACCACCTAATACAAAGTAAACAACTGATAATGCAATTAATACACATCTGCAATCATGGCCGCAGCATGACCAAGAGGCTTCTCTGCATCTCTTCTCAGCATGAACGCCTGTAAGTAAACCAACAAAAACCCATTAAAGCACCCCCAACAAAAGTAACTAAAATGCACTATAAATCTTTTATGAGTAACCAGCTCATGTAAAAGCTTGACCCATCAGAGAATATTGTGGTATCAGAACAACCTGACCATTCATTTTTTTTTAATTTTTTTTAAGAGAACCAGGATGACAACTGAGAAATTTTATTAATGATAAATAATAAAATTACATCGATGAGCTGGAATATAACCCAACTCTAAAACCACAAAACAACAAATCATAGCCCAAGAATAAAACCCAAATCAAAACATCAGCCCAACACCAGATCCAGCCCAGCAAAGGAGATTAAGGGCGGCCACACAAGAGCAATGGCGGCCGCACAAAACCGATCGAAGCAATAGGGCATCCTCACAATGACTTGGGCGGCCGCACAAGTCTGGCCGAGACTTAAGGGCGACCGAATCCGGTAACACAATAATTTTGATGACTTTTCAAAGTAACAATACTTATTTTGAAGCATGCTTCAAAAATAAGTATTGAAGCATGCTTCATAGTACTAACTTTGGTTTTCCCTGTCATATCTGACAGGCTCAACATCATTCTGGGCACAAACACCTTCATTCCTTTATTCTTTCCTGAAATCATTCTTACTTCAACTATATGTTTTCCCATATTTGTAACGATCATTCTCGTTCCGTTGCATAATTTTGAAGCTTGATCAATGTTTCTGAGTAGCATCACTATACACCCAACCTTCAGACGTATGGAATGGTTTGGCAATCCGAGCATTTAATCGTATTAAGAAATTCAACAAAATACATCCTCTGCCAAAGCAATATCTCAGTCCTCCTTGCTGATGCTATCAGAACTCATATACAACACTTCATCACCGGTCAACATCGACATCACATAATCATTGATAGTATCTACTATCTCATTAGTTGGTGCCAAAATTGCTCTATCCCAAAAATCCATCAATGCGCATATTGTGTAATATGTCAGGATACGTGTTTTCAACGATGGTTGCAATAGGATCAGTTGTATCTCTTATCAAAATATCATCGGGTAACTTAATGTCAACTTCTCCATCATTTTCTTCACCGACATCCCCATCTCCTACCCGTAATATCCATTCAGCAAAATTTTTGATCTCTAGAACATCAGAAGAAGAAGAGGAACGTACCTACATTTAGGCAATGAATGAGATGAAACATTTAGTTTCTGCAACAGGGAAATGTAATATGTAAAGAGTTTTAAATTAGATCATTTACCTGCAATCTCATATTTTTTTGTCAATTTTAGGACCTCACACGAATTCCAAAGTTTAGATGAACTGATGGCAGCATGTACAATATCATGTCGGCTTCCTTTAGGCACAACAGGCAATATTTGCCTGAAATCTCCTCAAAAAACAACAACTAATCCACCAAAGGGCTTATCAGAGCAACGACCATCATGAGTACGCATAATGTCCCTCAAGCTCCGGTCAAGCGCCTCAAAGCAGTGCTTGTGGGCCATCGGAGCCTCATCCCAAATTATCAGCTTCGTTTTCTTTAGGAGACCACACAAATCAGAACCTGGCTTAATCTTGCTGCAAGTTGAGCTTTCATCGACTTGTATGGATATGCCAAATCTGGAGTGAGCAGTCATACCCCTCGGAAGTAGCAACGAAGCTATACGGCTAGAAGCCACCGGAAGAACTATATCCCTCCTACTTCTCAAGGCGCAGTACAATGTCTTTCATATGAAAGTCTTCCCCGTGCCACCATACCCATACAAAAAGAAAACTCCACCATCTCCTCTATCAATAGCCGTCATGATCTTTTCATAAACCATCCTTTGTTCTTCAGTCAAACATTTATGTAATCTAGAGTGCTCAACTTTCATCTCCTCAATATCATAAGACATTTCATCCAATATTAGCATATTCTCCGCATCAGAAATTACAGAATTGCTTGGTTGAGGCATATCTTTAAAATTTTGTAGACCGCTGCAATTCGCTGCCAATAACTTATCAATCTCAGCCAATGCACAATTTTTAACTTGCTCTTCACTGAGTGTCAAACCTATGTATAATAAAATAGATTGACATTAAAACAAAAAATGATAAAAAATGATTAACTAAATACTCCCTCCGTCCCAGCAGAAGTGAAACTTTGAGAAAACTTGATCAAACTTTAACCACTAATGTAAATACAATATAATCCCTCAGTAACAAAATAGAAAGTAGGATTCTTACTTTGGAATGTTTTTTTAGGCAGAATTTGCTCTTTATCTGTTAATTGTTAGTCAAAGTTTGATCAATTTTACCAAAAGTGTGCCTTCTTCTAGGACGGAGGGAGTATAGTTGAAAAACAAATCAATAGAATAAAAGATTGTCCAAGATTATTAGTCAAAGTATGATTTAACATAATAAAGTATTTACCAGGATTGTTAAAATTCTTTTGATGCTTGTAGTTGACATCGTCTGACAGAACTTGCCAAGTTTGATTCCAGACATCTTGTGGCCTCGACATACTATTAGATAATAGTAGCATTGTGAAAAGTCTTCGTAGATAATCCAGTGACCCCCATTGACTTGCTTCTTTTATTCCATCAACATACTCCTTATCATCGTCTAACAATCCTAGTGCATAACACGCTTTTTTGTAATCACCGTGCACTATATTATTTACAGTTCTCAAATCATCGTAACACGTAGCACCAGCAATGTGATTTAACATTAGCCTCAAATAGTAGATATCCCCTGAATTGATGGGGACATGATAAATTCGTCCAATTGATGTGTCTCTCCTTCTAGGATGCCATTCTCGCTTTGACTTATCCCAAATAAAATGTTGCGGAAATTCGTAATACTTGTACTGTCTTGCCTCTGGATTCTCACGATTGATCTTCATCCACTGTAAAAATTGTGATTGGCCAACAGTAGGCTTACCCACAACATCCGTAAGATAATCACCATCTATGAAAGGAATGGTTTGGTCTCCCTCTAAATGGAAAGATAAGCGCTCTACAGCGGGTGTCCTGTAATGGATATCAAATGCAAATATTCTCCACATCGCTTCACATGCAGAGACATATCGACAATCGATATACCTTTTAATTTCATCATTCACTTCAAAACCTACCCATATTCTGTCACTTCCCTTGCTGATATACTTGAATAAGTACTTTATTGATTTGCTTTGATTTCAATATTCCACGTTGATGTGAGCCCGGTACTTCAACAACAGCTGTGGATTATAAGGCACAATATACCTATTATCAAAAAAAACTCCATTTTTGTCTACATTTGCCCCAGTGTCTCTCCTCCGGTAAACATAATATCCGTTCTCGTCAACGGAAGTGCCTTCATTAAAGCTTTTGGGGAAGTTTTTCGTGCATCTTTTGTTATCCATGCAAGGAGATTTTAGGTTAGCAACACCACAAGGACCATGCACCATATATTCTTTCACGGCCTCGTACAATTCCGGATCAGTTTCTTTATCGGGGATCTCAGCACTTATGCACTTGTCGACATCCTCAGCGATTAGTGCTTGGTCTTTATTTTGAGAAAAAGAAGAATATGAACATGGGGAAGACTTCATTTTTGAAACTCCACTGTGTAAACAACTGCATAAAATAAAAAATGAGCATAATTAAAATTATTGTACCAAAAAATAAAATATGTGGTTTAGTTATTATATATAGCATCCGTCCTACTATAATTTGTAATTTTGATCAAGTTAACCAAAATTATCAAAAAAAATGTAGGACAGATGGATAAAACAATTATATTAACAAACGATATTCAACTACAACACATATATATTATGAAAGGATTACTTACGCGCATTAGGCTCGCCAAAAATTTTCTTTTCCTTCAAATCCTTTATCAATTCATCAAACTTCATCTTAAAAACCCTACATAGAATATCAGCCCTATCTTCCGGTCTTCGCCCTTCCTTCTGAACAAATCTTGTAATTTCTGGCCACTTTGAATTGCAGGTAAACGTGATAAAGAGTGATGGATATCCTGTCCACCTGTAAATAGCTAATGCATCTTGGAAATTCTGAGTCATCCACCGCCGTCCACCGATGTATGTTGACGCAACACAACTTGTCTACCCGCAGACGATGGATCAAGCATCTCTCTTGAAACTGCATATGTAAGTTTCCTATAAGTTTCGACTCTAAAAGCGGGTTGATTATGACGAATCCACTGAAGCCTCTGTGTGTCCATCATTATATACGCATCAGGTGTATCTTGAATATCACCCTCGATAAGAGCTGCCACTTCAGAAGTTGTTGGCAAATTATACGTTCTTCCATCCTTAGATCGCTTTCCTATCAGTCGAAGCTTTACCTCACTCGAACCTCTCAAAGAAATACGCTCTGCAACTGTTCTGTAAATCTTCGCATACGGGTTGTTTTCATCAACCATTTTTCTTAAGTCCGCTACAATCGAGTAGTCAAATTCTGAACTCCTCTCAAGCATTTCTTGTAAAATATATGCGCAAACAATATATAATTAGTCGATATAATAACACGAAATATATAGACATCCAATCACCATAATGGCTGACCATTTAAAAACAAATTAGTCTCTATTTGTAGAGGAAAAAAATTATGAATTTTGGTGTAAATTTTTTTTTAATTAATTTATTATAAAATAATTGAGGTCAAATAATTTGGGGGAAAAAATTCGTAAAATAAGGCATCCAATCAAAAGCACTCGGTGTTGATTTCAATGTCTAATATCTACATTTATACCATGAACGTAAATGACTAAAATACCCTTGACAGATTTCCAAATTTAACCATTTGAAGTTGACCTTTGTTAGCGCCAAATTTTCATTTTGATCACTTTCTTGCTTTTAATATAGTATAGTTTACCTTTTACTTTTTAGATTCACACTTAGAACCCATATAGTTGTGTAACTTTAATTTTTATTGATTTTCTTGTTTTATCCTTTAAATTAAATGTGGGTCATATGAATGACACATGTTCATCTAACTTTTCGAGACGGAGGGAGTATATTTAATAATTTTATAATAAGAATTAAAACTATATTTTAGATAACTTTAAATATACACAATGTGTTTGTAATTGCAGCTTATATATATGATTAATTATAAAAAATAATTTACTTCCTCCATACCAAAACTAAATGATAATAATAATAAAAATAATAATTTTACTAAAAAAATTAATAATATAAAATAAAATAAAAGTAATGGGGTATAGGATGATGAGTTTAAATGGTGTTGAATATGTATAAACAAAATCATTGTGGGTTTGGGTTTCTATTTAATAAGTGGGAGAGGGTAATATGGTTATTAAGTTTATTTTAGTTTGATACATCAAACAATTTTTTTCATTTTTTTTTAAAAAAAAAAACTTTAAAGCATAGGAAATAAAGTATTAATTATCCTTTGCTAAATTTTCAATTTCTTTTTAGTGAAATTAATTAATTTTGAAGTATTTTTTTATTATAAATGATAATAATAATAATAATAATAATTTTACTAATAAAAAAATTATTTTGTACTAAATTAATTATTTTTAAAATAAATTTTACACCAAAATTCAGAAAAAAAAAATATCTATAAATAGAGACTTCTTTATTTTTATTTTTTTTTGAACACAACAAAAAAATCTCTCCTTTTTAAATATAAATTTCTTAATTATGTTTTGCTAATTTTTTAATTTCTTTTTAGTGAAAATTAATTAAATCTGAAGTATTTTTTTAATTATAAATGATAATAATAATAATAATAATAATAATAATAATTTTACTAATAAAAAAATAAAGAATATAACATAAAATAAAAGTGATGGGATATTGGATGATGAGTTGAAATGGTGTTGAATATGTATAAACAAAATCATTGTGTATATATAAAGTATATAGGGTTATTTACTATAATAATAATTTATATCTATATATATATAGGGCGGAGTGAGATGAATGTGGGTTTGAATTTCTATTTAAAAAGGGGGTGGGGTAATATGGTTATTTAGTTGATTTTAGTTTGATACATAGAACAATTTATTTAATTTTTTTAAAAAATATCTTTGAAGCATAGTAAATAAAGTATTATAAATGTGTCGATTTTTCTATTTGTCTCAAAAAATTGTGTATTTATTATAAAGACGAATATCGAGAAAGATGGTCATCATCATTAATACATTGCACTATGGGGACAGCAACGACACTTTCTGGCTTCGGGGGTCCCAGGCTTTCACGATATGGATTTCACACCGTCGAATAACTGCAAATAATTCGGCTTGAAAGTCACGTGGCAGCCTGTGATTGGGTTGAATATGGCGCGTGACGTACACGCGCCTGAAGAGGCGCCCGTCCATGCTTGGCGATTTTTTTTTTTTAATCTGGACACATGTCCCCTATTGAGTGAAGGGCATTTTCGACATTTCTCTGGCGCGTGTACTACACGCGCCTGAAATGGCGCATTTATAAAGTATTAATAAATTTGTCGATTTTTCTATTCGTCTCAAAATTTTTTGTATTTATAAAGACGAATATCGGGAAAGATGGCCATCATTTTTAAAATTTTGATTGAAGTGTATGTCAATATTATAAGAAATAAAGATAGTACAAATTTGTATTTTAAAAGAGGGAGAGGAAGAAGTGGGTTGGGTTTGATGAGGAAGTCGGGGGTTTGAGGAAATTTCTTTTCATTTAACGCAATTGTTAGTATTTTTATGATTTTTATTTTTCTCCTAAAAATTAAATAAGTTACATTGAAAATAAATATCATAATTATGTCCATTTGAAAAAATAATGATATTAATTTTTATTAGATAACTGTACTATCCTTTTGGTATGAATAAATCATTTGTTTTTATTTATAAAACTCTCTTTATCAAAAAGAAATAAAATATCACATTTTTTTAACTAGATTTTCAATGTTCACCTTTTTTTACTAATTTCAATAACTTATTTCGTATGTGATAAACATGTTCGTGTATTTTATTTTATTTTTTAAATGATAAAATACTACATAATTGTATATAGAAAAATGCATATTCCTTATGATTTTTGTTTTATTTCTATTTTATTATTTTCTAATTTTTATATACTAACAATGTAGTATTTAAGGAAGTATTCTATAATGTATAAACGAATTGATTTTTTGATTTATTTTAGTTCAATTTTTGTCTTTTGAATATATAGTAACGTCCCGTACATCGCACGAGAGTCAATCTAGTAATCCTAATAATGCAAAGCATTTCCCATATTGTATTCTTAACATATACATATGCGTTGCGGGCACTTGTTAGCAGGACCGTTCCCACATTTCTACTTACCACCAGAAAATGCCTCCTTTGCTTTTGAATGCTTGCACTTGTCATGATGAACTAGCAATGATAACTGTAAATGGAAAAATTGTATCAAAAATTGTAATCAACTAAAGAAAGAAGTAAATGGGTTTTGAGTCTTTTGGCTTTGTGAGTGTTAAATTTATTATATATATAAATTACAAAATGACGTAGTTTTGAAAGAGACGGGCCGGGCCCTGACGGGCTGTAGAACAATAAGAGTCCGATCTCGGGCCCGACAATACGGCTCCTGGTTCGCTGCCTCAAGAGGCTGAAACATTGTGGGCGCGGGCCTGCGGCCAATTTTGCAGCCATGACTTTATAAATGAGCGAGTTTGCACACCCCTACTCATTTGTCATACTTTTATCATTATTTACTTAGTATTTTCTACCCTAATTTTTCTCTTTCGTTTTTCATAATTACAATACTTATACAAATATATACTCATATTTTTTTTTATTTTTATATAAAACTCATTTTATGTTTTTTTTAATGAAACGAATTACTGTATATGCTAACATTGTGAGCACGAGACGGTAACAATAAGTGTGGGCCTTAGTCAACCATCAATGGCGGGCCGGTGTCAATGATTTTTCTTAAAAAAAATCAAAGATTATCCCATCTTTTGTCATCTAAAAAATGAATTAGATTTTTCTTAAAAAAAATATGCTATCTTTCGAATTTACACCTGATCAAATCAATCACAATTTTTTTTTAAAAAAAATTGTTCATTTTAAGACTGGTAGATTTTATTATATGAAATTATATACTTCCTACGTCCCATTATAAAAGACACATAACTTTATTATAATGTCCCATTACAAAAGAAACAAGTCAAAAAATAGAATTTTTTAATACTTGTTTATTTATTGGACTCATTTGTCATACTTTTATCATTATTTACTTAATATTTTCTACCCCAATTTTTATCTCGCTTTTCATAATTACAATACTTATATCAATATTTTTTTTCAAAACACGTGTTTTTTATACTGACACTTAATAATGTATGTACTGATACTTTTTACCCTTGCACTTTGTTAATCTAATACTGACACTAGTGAGGGAATCAAAACACATTTTTTCTAAACTTAAGAAAAACGCGTTTTTTTTTTTTAAGATTTTGGCTTTTATTAATTTTTATATAGAACTCATTTTATGTTTTTTTTTTTTTAATGAAACGGAGTACTGTATAGACAAAAAGACACTTTATATTATAGTATCCTTAAACATTTTTTAGATCATAAATCCAACCAATCGTATCCCACTGTGGATTAGAATATACTTCCTCCCGCCTTTCGTTCGAAGGTGCACAAAATTTCTTTTTGGACGTCTCATTTGAAGGGGCACAATCAAAAAATGAAAAGTTTTTTATTACTTTTTTATTTGTGGGACTCACTTGTCATATTTACAATAAATATTCTCTAACTATTTCCTATCCCACTTTCTCTTTCCTACATCACTTTTCACTCACAATATTTTTTTCACTATACACTTTTTTTTCTTTCCTACACCACTTTTTTTAATTTTCGTATACAGCAAAAACTTTGCCCTTTTTTCGGCGGGACGGATTGAGTAGACAAAAAGACACTTTATATTATACTATCCTTGAATATTTTTTAGATCATAAATCCAACCAAACGTATCCCACTGTGGAATATACTAACACTACTAGTACATATGCCCGTGTCCGTGGACACGGGTCTTTTTTTTTCAATTAACTTAAACATTTATAGTTACAAATTATAGTGATGTATAAACATAAACATTATGCCCTTGTTTACAAAAAGATAAGACATAAATTAACATTTAATTAACATATAGATTTTTATGAACATAAACATTATGCCCTTGTTTACAAAAAGATAAGACATAAATTAACATCTAATTAACATATAGATTTTTAACCACTTGAAGTAAAGATGTTGTCTCAATCGAAACAGACATTGGCCAGGTACGTTTACGTAAAAGCACCTGAAATAAATAAAAAATGAAATCAATATATTTTTATTAAATTAACAATATAATAATTAAAAAAAAATTACCTTATTATGCCCATTCCAAGTCCTTGTCGTAGGTTTGTGCAAGCGTCTATATTCTTTCACGCACTCATCCCATGACTACAAATATATGATTCAAATATTTGAGAATGATGATAAAAAAATGTATCTTTTAAAAAATTGTTTAGGTTATGTTATAATTACATTTTCATAGTTATACTATAATAAAACTTCTGGGTAGACAATGTTTGTTGTAGAATTTATGTTACTTTCAGAGAGAAGAACATTAATACGTTCTGGAGATGTGCATCTAGAAAGAGCAACGTACAGTTGTCCAAGACTAAAAACAGGATTGTGCAAATCAATACCCACAAATTTCACTGACTGCCCTTGTGATTTGTTAATGGTCATCGCGAATGCCAAACGAACAGGAAATTGTCGCCTTGTCATGTTGAAAGGCAATTCTCCGGATGAAGGAGTTAGTGATATTCTTGGGATAAAAACTAATTTTCCAGCCTGATCCCCGGTCAAAATTTGAGCTTCAAGAACGTGTGGCGCACATCTGACGATCACTAATCGTGTGCCATTACAAAGACCATCATTCGGAGCAAGATTTCTCAATAACATAATGGGACAGCCAACTTTTAAATCCAGTTTAAAAGGTGGTAAGCCCGGAGGATTTAGTGAATTGAGATACTCATTTGGATATCGATTTGTAATGTTCCGGTTGGATTCATCATCGTGGCACATTTTATCAGCAGCCAAATAAGAAACTGTTTCACCAGGAAATATGTGAAGTGCCCTTTCATTAATAGAACTAACATCGTCATTTCTTGCCGATAAAATTGTGCGTTCAGTAAGGAATGATGAGTTCGCCACGCCTGCTACCCCAAGTTGTGGGTAAATGCTATCTAATAACTCAACGGGATTTTCACAAATCCTTATTGTTGACGGTATTAATATAACTTCTTCAGGACTGCTCTCAATCTGAATTTTTAATCATGAAATAAATTAACCATTTTAAAACATATATGTTAAAAGATTGAAACACAAATGTTGAAAAATGTTAAAGTAATTAAAAAATACCTTCATCAGAAAGTTCAGAAAATCCACCCGTGAATTATTTGTGTTGTCCAGACGCATGTTAACATTTAACGTTAGGATATTAATGGCAGACCATAGAGGTGAACGTCTCAATGTTGCCCCAACTATCTGTGTTCGAACACCCCTTGGAACTACAGGTAGGACTTGTCGAAAATCTCCGCCCAAAACAACGGTGATGCCTCCAAATGGTTTGTCATTACTATCCCAAATGTCACGAAGGGTGCGATCGACGGCTTCAACACAGTATCGATGTTGCATTGGCACTTCATCCCATATTATGAGTTTAGCTTTTTTGAACAACTCAGCATGTATAGATTACTTAGTAAAGCCACATGTTGAATTTCCATGAACATCAATTGGGATACAGAAGGTCGAGTGTGCAGTTCTACCACCAATTAACAGTAAGGATGCAATACTAGATGATGCAACAGTTATAACAATGTGGTCTAGAGAACGACATTTAAGTGTTACCGTGTTGTACAGGAAAGTTTTTCCTGTCCCAGCACCACCATTCAAAAAGAAAGTTGTTCCACGATCTTCAAGAACAGAAGAAAGAATTGAAGAGTAAGCAACCCGCTGAGCATCATTTAGAGAACCCACCCTAGTATCGACATCATGTTCTTGCGCTTTGATGTTTAACTGACGGTGTTCCCACATCAACTTATTACCCGTGAACTCACTCCAATTTCTTGTAGGCAAGGGCATTGGTGGGAAGTCAGTCAAACTTTTTCCTGTTTCTTGAAGTAGCTGATTAAGAAGATACAACCCATAATCTTCTACAACTGAAATGCTGGGGTCTGGAATACCAAATTGTGTACGTATCTTATGAGCAAGGTCATCACAAATATGAAGACAAAATTATTTCCACAAATCATATGGGTTTTACGGAGAACATTGGCTAAGAATTGTACTAAACAATCTTCGAAGCTGGTACCCAGTCTGCATAACAGGTGCTTCTTGAAGGCATTGTACCCACTCTTCATCATCTTCTACTAATCCATAAGCAACACATGCTAATTTAAAAGTGGGATACAAAACACCACCGACAGTGCGCAAGCTCTGAAATGAAGATGGACCTTTGACATGGGTGAGTAGCAACCGCAAGTAAAATCTCTCTCGTAATTCGGGAAGCAAAGTACATTCTACCAATAGAGAATCCAATTTGTCTCGGTTTCCACTCCTTCTTGTTGAAAACGAAAAATTGAGGAAACTCATGATATGAAAATTTGGGTGCATTCGGATTTGCTGTGTAATATGCAAAAAGCCGTTAGAGTCGATGCTTGATTGGCGGTTCTTGCAGATATATCTTCAGCTGTATCTTCTGGATTAAAATTCACGTGATGCAATCCTGGTAAATGAACAGCTAACCGCATGACCGGTGGATGTTCACCAAGCATTGTGTTTCTAAAGATGCGCCAGCAAGCTTCAGGGGGGCTAATATACCTTCCATTAAGGTACTGTTGGATCTCATTAACTCCTCCAATAATCATTGTAGTGCAATCATGTCCTTTATAAATGTACTTATTGATATACTTAACACAAACCAAGCCAGCACAAACTTCAACATTTATGTGGCAATTGAACATTCTCGAAAGATGTGGATTGTATGGCACAACATGTCGGTTATCAACTTCTTGTCCCCTGACCGTATAAGTTCGACCAGTATTCCTTCGACGATATGTTGGATATCCATCATCCGCCATGGTCGTTAAATCTGCATAAGCCTTCGGATATCTTTTAGTGCAGACATTTTTTTCCAAACACGAAGATCCACACGGTCCATGTATCATACAACTCAAGACTGTTTCATGTAACACGGGATCATCTCTCTCGTCTGGAATTTCAGTACACACAATCTTATCAACTTGTGCACATGTCCTGATTTTGTCTCTTGCAAAGAAGAAATAAAAGTAAATGCATATGTGGAAGTCCGCGCTTTTGAAATTCGATCGTGAAAACATGAGCAACTTTAGTACCAAAAACCCCATTCTTCTCAATTTCTTTCATTAAAGCTTTACGTTTCAACTCGAAAACACGCGCAACTAAATCAGGACGATCGCTTGCTGATTGAATTGGGAGCAACGCTTTAGTAATTTCTGGCCACTTGGGATTAGCAGTCATGGTAAGGAAGATATCCGGGTGGTGGTGGTATCGTGTGATTGCCATTGAATCTTGAAAAATTTCAAACATATATCTCGGACTATCCAAGAAAGAAGATGGCAAAATCATTGGTCGACCCACTTGGTTTGGATCTGTGCCTTCTCGTACAATCACTTCAGTAAGGTCCTTATAAAGTTCACTTCGAAGCTTACTCTGATTCAAAATTTATTATATATATAAATTACAAAATGACATAGTTTTGAAAGAGACGGGTCGGGCCCTGACGGGCTGTAGAACAATAAGAGTCCGATCTCAGTCCGAGACAGCGGGCCTTCAAGCTGTCAAGCTCAGCAGGGTTGAAAACATTGTGGGCGCGGGCCTTGCGGGCCGAATTTTTGCGAGCCTTGCGGACTTTGCGGGCCGATGGGCAAGTTTGCACACCCCTACTCATTTGTCATACTTTTATCATTATTTACTTAGTATTTTCTACCCTAATTTTTCTCTTTCGTTTTTCATAATTACAATACTTTTACAAATATATACTCCCTCCGTCCCAATAATTGCTTCACCCTTTTGGGTGGACACGCAAATTATGAAAAAGGGAGGAAAAAAAATGTTGTGAGTGTAATTTGAAAATAGGAGAGAGAATTAGTGGAGGGAATAGTAAATTATAATGGTGTTGTGAGTATTAAAATAATGTAGGAGAGAGAATGAGTGGAGAAAATAGTAAAGATTCTTTGTCAAAAAAGGAAAGGTGAAGCTTCTAACGGGACGCTCTTTTGGATAATTAGTGAAGCTTTTATTGGGACGGAGGGAGTATATTTTTTTTTAATTTTTATATAAAACTCATTTTATGTTTTTTTTAATGAAACGGATTACTGTATAGACAAAAAGACACTTTTAATGTCATAATATCCTTAAATATTTTTTAGATCATAAATCCAACCAAACGTATCCCACTTGTTGTGAATATAGCCCTCCACAGCTCAAGCAAACTACAAGAATAATAATCGCACACAAACAAAACATAAGAAATCAAAAGCACAGAAAAGACACAAGAAATTGTTAACACAGTTCACCAATTTGATTGGCTACGTCTGGAGGCACTACCAAGCCAGGATCTTGCATTATGTATGTAGAATTTGTGTTACAATGAGAAAAGAGGTGGAACATTGCTTTATATATGACCTAGGAAACTAACCAAACTCTAGACAAACAAGGAATCCCGAACTGCTGAAAACGGGCCCAGCGCGGCCGCCCTTATGCCAAGCGCGGTCGCGCTACTGTCCAGAAGATCCAACGCCTTTGACAAAACCTCCAGCGCGATCGCCCTCCCTTTCAGCGCGGTCGCCCTCGAAGAAATTCCCCCGAGCATCAGTTACGGTACAAGAGCGCGGTCGCGCACATCACTAGCGCGGCCGCTCTTGACTCCAGCAACCTCTGACGAATTTCTCCCCCTTGCTAAGATGTCTAACCCGGTTGATCCTCTATCCCAACACCACTGTGAATTAGAATATGCTAACATTGTGAG
The DNA here is from genome assembly GCA_022495995.1 of Adenophora triphylla var. japonica. NCBI lineage: Eukaryota > Viridiplantae > Streptophyta > Magnoliopsida > Asterales > Campanulaceae > Adenophora > Adenophora triphylla. The sequence goes on from JAFEMH010007020.1 coordinate 25,055, forward strand.
CACGAGACGGTAACAATAAGTGTGGGCCTTAGTCTTCAAAAAAATCAAAGATTATCCCATCTTTTGTCATCTAAAAAATGAATTAGATTTTTCTTAAAAAAAATATGCTATCTTTAGAATTTACACTTGATCAAATCAATCACAATTTTTTTAAAAAAAAAAATTGTTCATTTTAAGACTGGTAGATTTTATTATATGAAATTATATACTTCCTACGCCCCATTATAAAAGACACATAACTTTATTATAATGTCCCATTACAAAAGAAACAAGTCAAAAAATAGAATCTTTTAATACTTGTTTATTTATTGGACTCATTTGTCACACTTTTATCATTATTTACTTAATATTTTCTACCCCAATTTTTATCTCGCTTTTCATAATTACAATACTTATATCAATATTTTTTTTCAAAACACGTGTTTTTAATACTGACACTTAATAATGTATGTACTGACACTTTTTACACTTGCACTTTGTTAATCTAATACTGACACTAATGGGGGAATCAAAACACATTTTTTCTAAACTTAAGAAAAATGCGTTTTTTTTTTTAAGATTTTGGCTTTTATTAATTTTTATATAGAACTCATTTTATGTTTTTTTTTTTTAATGAAACGGAGTACTGTATAGACAAAAAGACACTTTATATTATAGTATCCTTAAACATTTTTTAGATCATAAATCCAACCAATCGTATCCCACTGTGGAAAAAGACACTTTTAATGTCATAATATCCTTAAATACTTTTTAGATCATAAATCCAACCAAACGTATCCCACTGTGTAAAAAGACACTTTTAATGTCATAATATCCTTAAATATTTTTTAGATCATAAATCCAACCAAACGTATCCCACTTGTTGTGAATATAGCCCTCTACAGTCCAAGCAAATTACAAGAATAATAATCGCACACAAACAAAACACAAGAAATCAAAAGCACAGAAAAGACACAAGAAATTGTTAACCCAGTTCACCAATTTGATTGGCTACGTCTGGGGGCACTACCAAGCTAGGATCTTGCACTATGTATGTAGAATTTGTGTTACAATGAGAAAAGAGGCGGAACTTTGCTTTATATATGACCTAGGAAACTAACCAAACCCTAGACAAACAAGGAATCCCGAATCGTCGAAAAACGGGCCCAGCGGCCGCCTCATGCCAAGCGCGATCGCGCTATCGTCCCGTAAGATCCAACGCCTTTGACAAAACCTCCAGCGCGGTCGCCCTCCCTTTCAGCGCGGTCGCCCTCGAAGAAATTCCCCCGAGCATCAGTTACGGTACAAGAGCGCGGTCGCGCACATCACTAGCGCGGCCGCTCTTGACTCCAGCAACCTCTGACGAATTTCTCCCCCTTGCTTCGATGTCTAACCCGGTTGGTCCTCTATCCCAACAATCTCCCACCTAGATATCAACCACTCATATAAGCCCCGTATCCGTTCTTCAACTCATCCTTGGTGTCCTTCTAGTGCTCACCTCGATCATGGTAGTGCCATCCTCCCCTTCTATTCTTCGAGCCCAATTGAAGCTTTGCACAGCTTCAACTTCTCAAGGTTCACAACCTTTGTCAACATGTCAGCTGGGTTCTCCGATCCCAATATCTTCTCTAGCCCCAAGATCTTTTCCTCCAAGAGATGTCTGATGTAGTGAAACCTCAGTTCAATGTGCTTCGACCTCGAATGAAACGCCGGATTTCTGGCCAAATGTATTGCACTCGATTGCCATTTGTAGAGAACGTTACCACTTCGCGTCTTTCCAAGTTCACCCAAAAGTTCTCGCAACCATACCATCTCTTTACTCGCCTCGTCACCGCCACATATTTTGCTTCTGCAGTTGCTGATCGCGCCACGATCTTCTGCAATTTAGAAGCCCAGGAGATTGCCGTACCACCCAATGTGAACACATAACCCGTAGTACTTCTCCTCTTATCAAGATCACTTGATGCCAAGTCCGCATCAACATAACCCGCTAACACCACTTCCTTGCTCGAGAAACACAGAGCCTTACCAGCAGTACCCTTCAAATAACGTAGGATCCACTTAACCGCTTCCCAATGTTGCTTTCCTGGATTGCCCATAAACCGGCTGACTACTCCCATTGCATGTGCAATGTCCGGCCTTGTACACACCATTGCATACATGAGACTCCCCACTGCTGAAGCATATGGAGTTCTTTCCATCTTGTCACGCTCCTCCTTGCCCCTAGGTGAGTCCTTCTCGGATAGCTTGAAATGCAAACCCAATGGCGTCCCTGTTGGCTTCGCCTCTTCCATACAAAACCTTGCTAAGACTTTCTCAACGTATTCTCGCATGAAAGAACCAACTTGCCCGACTCCCTATCCCGGTCAATCCGCATGCCCAAGATTTTTCTGGCCTCTCCCAAATCCTTCATCTCGAACCGTTCTGACAGCTGAGTCTTCAATCTGTTTACCTCTCTACTGCTAGAGCCCGCTATTAGCATGTCGTCCACATATAACAGCAAGATAATATACCTATTGTTCGTGTTCTTGAAGTAGCAACAATGATCCGCTTCACATCTGATAAAATCAATGTCGTGCATGAATCCATCAAACTTTCTGTACCACTGCCTAGGAGCTTGTTTAAGGCCATACAAGCTCTTAGTCAATCTGCAAACTAGCTCCTCGCTACCCTTAGACAAGTAACCCTCTGGCTGTACCATGTAAATCTCTTCCTCCAAGTCCCCATGAAGAAAGACAGTCTTCACATCCATCTGTTCAAGCAATAAGTTGTCCGCCACTACTATCCCCAGAACCATTCTGATAGTGGTCATCTTCACAACCGGAGAGAATACCTCGGTGTAGTCAATACCGTACTTTTGCTGAAACCCTTTTACAACCAGTCTTGCCTTGTAACGCTTGCTACCGTCTGCTTCCTCCTTGATCCTGTAAACTCACTTATTATGCAGTGCCTTCTTCCCCTTAGGTAGTTCAGTCAACTCCCAAGTTTTGTTGGCCTTCAATGAGTCCATCTCATCATCCATCGCAGCTTTCCACTTGTTACAAAGTGCACTACGAACAGCCTCCGCATAACATTTCGGTTCCCCATTATCTGTCAACAGCAAATAATAATTGGATGGAGTATACCTGTCAGGCGATCCACGCAACCTGCTGGATCTACGCAGCGGAATATCCGGTTCTGGAGTATGTGGTTCATCATCAGTGACCTCCTGACCATGGTCAACATGAACTGTTCTGCTCCCACCCGAGTCTGGAATATCCACCTCTACAATTTTCGGTTTCGAACTAGTGTCATCAGATGCCCCCTTTCTGTCCTTGTACAATACCTGTTCATTGAATACCACATCTCGACTACGAATAATTCTATGATTTTGGTCATCCCAAAACTTATACCCGAAGTCATCCCCGCCATACCCAATAAATGTACACTTAACAGATTTTGCATCTAATTTAGTTCTCTCAGCAGAATCAACATGAACATAAGAAACACAGCCAAATATGCGAAGAAAGGACAGATTTACCTGCTTGCCACTCCATGCTTCCTCTGGAATTCCATTCCCCAATGGTACCGATGGTCCCCGATTGATCAAGAAAGCCGCCGTGTCAACTGCATATGCCCAAAACGTCTTCGGAAGTCCACACTTCAATCTCATACTTCTAGCCCTCTCATTCAATGTTCTGTTCATCCTCTCTGCTACCCCGTTGAGTTGTGGTGTCCGCTTTGGAGTCTTCTCCATACGAATACCATTCGCAACACAATATTCCCTAAACTCACCAAGCTCATACTCCCCACCATTGTCTGATCTCAAGCACTTAAGCTTAAGTCCTGTCTGATTCTCCATCAAGGCCCTCTACTTCTTGAACACCTCGAAAGCCTCATCTTTCCCCTTCAAGAAATAGACCAAGACCTTCCTTGTAGAATCATCAATGAAAGTCATGTAATATGACGCACCACCTAGAGACGTAACCGGAGATGGCCCCCACAAGTCCGTGTGAACCAGTTTCAACTTTGCTTCCCTCAAACCCCTACATGTCCTCGAGAAATTATTTCTCCCCTGTTTGCCAAACATACAATCCTCGCAGATTCCCACGTTGACTGTCTTCAAACCCGGTAGTAGTCCCTTTGAACAAAGCACCTTCATCCCCGTCTCACTCATGTGACCCAATCGACAGTGCCACAAATCCGTATCACCCTTGGCTGTTGCCACCGCGATACTATCCTTGGTGTTGTTCGACAAATACAAAGTCCCCTCCTTATTACCCCGAGCGATCTCACAATTCTCCTTGGTAATAACCCAGTTCCTGCAGCCGAATGTCACCTTGTAACATTCTTCGTCCAACTGCCCAACTGATAGTAGGTTCTTTTTCAAATTCGAAATGTGCCTGACCCCGTTCAGATGTAAGACCTTCCTGTCTGATGCTCCTATTCTGACATCCCCCTTCCCCTTGATTTCCAAAGGCTCGCCATCCGCCAGATAGACCTTCCCGAAATCACCGGAAGTGTAGTTCTCCATCTCTTCCTTATGCCTGCAAGAGTGGAATGATGCCCCTGAATCCAGCACCCATGATTCTAGTGCACTACTAACACTCAGAATCAGTACATCATCACCTTCGACTGTCACATTCACCTGATTGCCCTTACGATTTGGACAATCCCTCTTGAAGTGTCCCAACTCCTTACAATAATAGCACTGAACAGATCCCTTCGCAACCTTTGGTTTGTCTTTGGTCTGCCCGGTCTTGCCCTTAGCACTCACCACGTTCTCCCTAGATTCGGTTCTCCCTTGTTTGCTGGTACCCGGCTTCCCCTTGCTAGTAGTAGCTAAAGCCGATCCCGAAGCACTCGATGTCCCCAACTTCTTCATGCGATTTTCTTCGGCCAAAAGAAAGTCCTTAACATCATCATACTTCAATTTCTTCTTACCTGCTGAAGCGTTGATTGCTGTCATCGTTCCGCTCCAACTTGCTGGTAAAGAAGCTAGCAACAAACACGCATGAACCTCATCATCGAACTTGATCTCCACCGCTGTCAATGAGTCTATAACATCCATAAACTCATCGATGTGCTTAGCCAAGGATCCTCCCTCTTGCATCTTGAGACTACCCATCTTGCGTATCAAATCAACCTTATTTGCAGCAGATGGAGTTTCAAATCTCTCAGTAAGATAATCCAATAGCTCCTTGGTGGTTGTCGACTTCTTGGTAGTCTTTGCAATCCACTTTGACAAAGTAGATCTGACCACCCCTAGGGCTTTTCGATCCATGAGTTCCCATTATTCCTGATCTTCATCTTCCGGTTTGACATTCTTCAGAGGCTTATAGAGGTCTTTGTTGTACAAAAGATCCTCAATCTGCATCCTCCAATATCCGTAGTCAGACCCATCGAATTTCTCAACCGCCTGTTTGTCCTTGCCCATTCTTGATTGCTTGGAACAACTCCCTTGATCTTGAAACCAAAAGCTCTGATACCAGTTGTTGTGAATATAGCCCTCCACAGCCCAAGCAAACCACAAGAATAATAATCGCACACAAACAAAACACAAGAAATCAAAAGCACAGAAAAGACACAAGAAATTGTTAACCCAGTTCACCAATTTGATTGGCTACGTCTGGGGGCACTACCAAGCCAGGATCTTGCACTATGTATGTAGAATTTGTGTTACAATGAGAAAAGAGGCGAAACTTTGCTTTATATATGACCTAGGAAACTAACCAAACTCTAGACAAACAAGGAATCCCGAACTGCTGAAAATGGGCCCAGCGCGGCCGCCCTCATGCCAAGCGCGGTCGCGCTACTGTCCAGAAGATCCAACGCCTTTGACAAAACCTCCAGCGCGGTCGCCCTCCCTTTCAGCGCGGTCGCCCTCGAAGAAATTCCCCCGAGCATCAGTTACGGTACAAGAGCGCGGTCGCGCACATCACTAGCGCGGCCGCTCTTGACTTCAGCAACCTCTGACGAATTTCTCTCCCTTGCTTCGATATCTAACCCGATTGGTCCTCTATCCCAACACCACTGTAGATTAAAATATGCTAACATTGTGAGCACGAGACGGTAACAATAAGTGTGGGCCTTAGTCTTAAAAAAAATCAAAGATTATCCCATCTTTTGTCATCTAAAAAATGAATTAGATTTTTCTTAAAAAAAAAAAATATGCTATCTTTCGAATTCACACCTGATCAAATCAATCACAATTTTTTTTAAAAAAAAATTGTTCATTTTAAGACTGGTAGATTTTATTATATGAAATTATATACTTCCTACGTCCCATTATAATAGACACATAACTTTATTATAATGTCCCATTACAAAAGAAACAAGTCAAAAAATAGAATTTTTTAATACTTGTTTATTTATTGGACTCATTTGTCATACTTTTATCATTATTTACTTAATATTTTCTACCCCAATTTTTATCTCGCTTTTCATAATTACAATACTTATATCAATATTTTTTTTCAAAACACGTGTTTTTTATACTGACACTTAATAATGTATATACTGACACTTTTTACACTTGCACTTTGTTAATCTAATACTGAAACTAGTGGGGGAATCAAAACACATTTTTTCTAAACTTAAGAAAAAAGCGTTTTTTTTTTTTTTTTTTAAAGATTTTGGCTTTTATTAATTTTTATATAGAACTCATTTTATGTTTTTTTTTTTTTTTTAATGAAACGGAGTACTGTATAGACAAAAAGACACTTTATATTATAGTATCCTTAAACATTTTTTAGATCATAAATCCAACCAATCGTATCCCACTGTGGATTAGAATATACTTCCTTCCACAGTTCGTTCGAAGGTGCACAAAATTTCTTTTTGGACGCCTCATTTGAATTTGAAGGGGCACAATCAAAAAATGAAAAGTTTTTTATTACCTTTTTATTTGTGGGACTTACTTGTCATATTTACAATAAATATTCTCTAACTATTTCCTATCCCACTTTTTCTTTCCTATATCATTTTTCACTCACAATATTTTTTTCACTATACACTTTTTTTCTTTCCTACACCAATTTTTTTAATTTTCGTACACAGCAAAAACTTTGCCCTTTTTTCTTTTTTTTTTTTTTTTTTCTGATACCCAGGTTCCCAAGCTTCGCCGGATTAATCCTGGACCACTAGCTCCCGGCCCCTCGGTGTCCTAGCGGAGGTAAATCGCGGATGTGCCCAATGCAGCCAGGGTGGCAGCACCCTTTATACTCCTGGCCCCAAGGGAGCCCTCCTACAACGCGGTAGTTGAACTTCCCACACTGAGGTTGCAAGGGCAAATTCTAAATACAGGGAGTTTAAAATACAGGGATCCCGTAAAGAAGGTAAACTTAAACCTAATTTAATGGGACATCTCGAGTGAAACCACTCGAGATGAATCTCGAGTGGGTTTATACGAGATGTCTCGTATAAACCCACTCGAGATTCATCTCGAGTGGTTTCACTCGAGATGTCATCCCACCGTTGTTGTTGATTTGTGTTAGATTGTTTAAAATTGAATCCAAGTTTTGGCATAAACCGGGTAGCAAGGAACTGGGTTTTAATGGGACATCTCGAGTGAAACCACCCGAGATGCATCTCGAGTGGGTTTATACGAGATGTCTCGTATAAACCCACTCTCGAGATGCATCTCGAGTGGTTTCACTCGAGATGTCATCCCACTGTTGTTGTTGATTTGTGTTAGATTGTTTAAAATTGAATCCAAGTTTTGGCATAAACTGGGTAGCAATGAACTGGGTTTTAATGGGACATCTCGGTGAAACCACTCGAGATGCATCTCGAGTGGGTTTATACGAGATGTCTCGTATAAACTCCATTTCGAGATGCATCTCGAGTGGTTTCACACGAGATGTCTCTAATGTATTGTCTCTCTCTTATTTGTGTTTTTTGTAGGCACGTGAACCTACGACCGTTTCAGCTAGAAAGAGGAAGGCCGATAAGCGTTTGGAGAGAGAAGAAAACCTGAGGAAGGCTCCTGACGAGGGAGCCACAAAGATGATGAGCAGGAGGAGGAGGCGGCGGTCGATAGGGATAGCTGGGAGGAGGAGGAGGATAGTTACGATGGGGAGGAGGAGGAGGATAGTTCGATGGGGAGGAGGAGAGTGATAGTTCTGGTGGTGGAGGTGGAGGTGGAGGTGGAGGTGGAGGTGGAGATGGAGATGATGATGATGGTGGAGGTGGAGGTGAGGAGGAGGGGGAGGAGGAGCAGGAGGAGGAGGAGGATATAGTAGAGCCTCCTGACCACCGAGACACGGGAGGAGGCGGGGTCGGGTCAGTGGCTATCGGGCGGGGACGGGGGAGGCGGCAGGGTGTGGAGGGGCGACCATCATGGCAGCTTGAGAGGGACCCTGGTGGTGGCCCAGAGGATGTTTCCTTGCTATACGGGTTCGGTGATCACCGAGCCGGACAGATTTGGAGTGACTCCATTAGTGAGTCATTAGTGACTTTCCAGACGAGACTGACGCATCTGGATAGGTAAGCTACTATTTACAGGAGATCATCCCGCGCCTGTTCCTCACGTGACTCCGGATTATATGGCTTGGTTTCAGGCGAGGAGTCATATTCGGATAGCTAATCCGATACACGATCCCCCCGGTGACATTCCACCTCCCCCACCTCCCCAAGCTGATGTTCCACCGCAGCCTACGGTCACAGAGGCACGAGCTAGGCTACGCCATTCACTGACGGATGAGAGGTTCCCAGGACGGCAGAGCTACTCTTAGAGAGATCTACGAGATGTTAGGAGGTCCCACTTAGGATTTATTTGTTTGCTTCTTTGAACTTGTAGTGGACACCTTTTAGATTGTTTTAGTTTTGTTGTTGATGTTGTGTTGTAACTCCACTTCCTTTAATATTTTGACCAATGTCATAAGCATGAAAAAGTCTTAAAATGTCATCTAGATCTTAGAAAAAATTTAAAAAAATAAAAAACCTATACGTGTACCACTTTCGCATGCTGGGACATATTCCTTAAAACCCTAAAAATGGGACATTTTTGTAACTCCACTTCCTTTAATATTTTGACCAATGTCATAAGCATGAAAAAGTCTTAAAATGTCATCTAGATCTTAGAAAAAATTTAAAAAAATAAAAAACCTATACGTGTACCACTTTCGGATGCTCGGGACATATTCCTTAAAACCCTAAAAAATGGGACATTTTTGTAACTCCACTTCCTTTAATATTTTGACCAATGTCATAAGCATGAAAAAGTCTTAAAATGTCATCTAGATCTTAGAAAAAATTTAAAAAAATAAAAAACCTATACGTGTACCACTTTCGGATGCTCGGGACATATTCCTTAAAACCCTAAAAAATGGGACATTTTTGTAACTCCACTTCCTTTAATATTTTGACCAATGTCATAAGCATGAAAAAGTCTTAAAATGTCATCTAGATCTTAGAAAAAAATTTAAAAAAATAAAAAACCTATACGTGTACCACTTTCGGATGCTCGGGACATATTCCTTAAAACCCTAAAAAATGGGACATTTTTGTAACTCCACTTCCTTTAATATTTTGACCAATGTCATAAGCATGAAAAAGTCTTAAAATGTCATCTAGATCTTAGAAAAAATTTAAAAAATAAAAAACCTATACGTGTACCACTTTCAGATGCTCTGACATATTCCTTAAAACCCTAAAAATGGGACATTTTTGTAACTCCACTTCCTTTAATATTTTGACCAATGTCATAAGCATGAAAAAGTCTTAAAATGTCATCTAGATCTTAGAAAAAATTTAAAAAAAAAATAAAAAACCTATACGTGTACCACTTTCAGATGCTCGGGACATATTCCTTAAAACCCTAAAAAATGGGACATTTTTGTAACTCCACTTCCTTTAATATTTTGACCAATGTCATAAGCATGAAAAAGTCTTAAAATGTCATCTAGATCTTATAAAAAATTTAAAAAAAAATAAAAAACCTATACGTGTACCACTTTCAGATGCTCGGGACATATTCCTTAAAACCCTAAAAAATGGGACATTTTTGTAACTCCACTTCCTTTAATATTTTGACCAATGTCATAAGCATGAAAAAGTCTTAAAATGTCATCTAGATCTTAGAAAAAATTTAAAAAAATAAAAAATCTATACGTGTACCACTTTCAGATGCTCGGGACATATTCCTTAAAACCCTAAAAATGGGACATTTTTGTAACTCCACTTCCTTTAATATTTTGACCAATGTCATAAGCATGAAAAAGTCTTAAAATGTCATCTAGATCTTAGAAAAAATTTAAAAAAATAAAAAACCTATACGTGTACCACTTTCAGATGCTCGGGACATATTCCTTAAAACCCTAAAAAATGGGACATTTTTGTAACTCCACTTCCTTTAATATTTTGACCAATGTCATAAGCATGAAAAAGTCTTAAAATGTCATCTAGATCTTAGAAAAAATTTAAAAAAATAAAAAACCTATACGTGTACCACTTTCAGATGCTCGGGACATATTCCTTAAAACCCTAAAAATGGGACATTTTTGTAACTCCACTTCCTTTAATATTTTGACCAATGTCATAAGCATGAAAAAGTCTTAAAATGTCATCTAGATCTTAGAAAAATTTAAAAAAATAAAAAACCTATACGTGTACCACTTTCAGATGCTCGGGACATATTCCTTAAAACCCTAAAAAATGGGACATTTTTGTAACTCCACTTCCTTTAATATTTTGACCAATGTCATAAGCATGAAAAAGTCTTAAAATGTCATCTAGATCTTATAAAAAATTTAAAAAAAAATAAAAAACCTATACGTGTACCACTTTCAGATGCTCGGGACATATTCCTTAAAACCCTAAAAAATGGGACATTTTTGTAACTCCACTTCCTTTAATATTTTGACCAATGTCATAAGCATGAAAAAGTCTTAAAATGTCATCTAGATCTTAGAAAAAATTTAAAAAATAAAAAACCTATACGTGTACCACTTTCAGATGCTCGGGACATATTCCTTAAAACCCTAAAAAATGGGACATTTTTGTAACTCCACTTCCTTTAATATTTTGACCAATGTCATAAGCATGAAAAAGTCTTAAAATGTCATCTAGATCTTAGAAAAAATTTAAAAAAATAAAAAACCTATACGTGTACCACTTTCGTATGCTCGGGACATATTCCTTAAAACCCTAAAAATGGGACATTTTTGTAACTCCACTTCCTTTAATATTTTGACCAATGTCATAAGCATGAAAAAGTCTTAAAATGTCATCTAGATCTTAGAAAAAATTTAAAAAAATAAAAAACCTATACGTGTACCACTTTCGCATGCTCGGGACATATTCCTTAAAACCCTAAAAAATGGGACATTTTTGTAACTCCACTTCCTTTAATATTTTGACCAATGTCATAAGCATGAAAAAGTCTTAAAATGTCATCTAGATCTTAGAAAAATTTAAAAAAATAAAAAACCAGTGGTTTATGGAAAATATGACATCTCGTGTATATTAACACGAGATATCTATATGAAATCTCGTGTATAACTACACGAGATGATATTTGAACATCTCGTGTAGACCCGCACGAGACGCGTCTAAATTTCCATAAATCGTTGCGTTGAAAGGAATTTGACGTTTAAAATTCCGAACATAAATCCGTAGAAACACACCAACGCCATTCTCATTCAAAAATTCAATTTTTTAAGTTCATAACATGGATTCCTCAAATAATAACATGGATTCCTCACATAATTCTCCCCAAAGTTCTCCAAGTTTCAATGATTATGCCTCACAAACTTCTCCACAAAATTCTTATGATTGTGTTGACCTTGATACGATAGATTTTCTCATTGATGAAGAAGAAGAAATCTTACAAAATATTCCTCCACATCAACATTCTCCAAGTGTCAATGATCCTAGCTTCGATGAAGTAAGTTGTTAATTTTTTTTTTTGTGTATTGTGATCAAAATAAAAATAAAAATCCCATCTTGTTTTAAAAATCCCATCTTGTTTTTTTTTAAATCAGGGACATCTCGGGTAAATACACTCGAGATGCATCTCGAGTGAGTTTACTCGAGATGTGTCTCGTGTAATATTACTCGAGATGTGTCTCGAGTGGATATACCCGAGATACATGCTGGATCCTGGAAACTGACTGATACTACTGTATTTGTATTTTGCAGGGTTCCTACCCGGACATCAGTGATGAATTAACTACATCACAAACATTTCAAGCGCAAGGCAACTGCACCTCCCATACCAAGATAGGACATCAGAGTACAGTCGACTATATGAGGAGGACAGCGATGCAAGAAGACAAAGATTACATTTGGGATAGTATATGTGTTATGGTTTTTTATTTATCCACTTTGTATGAATGTTTGAATTAATTGCTTTCGTTTCGTAAACACTTTCATTTCGTAAACAATTTGGCGATACTATACGTGTAATGGTATATTCATCCCTCCCATGGTTTTTGTGGAGATGTCCTATCACATTCACAATCAAATTTTATTCCAAGTTCAGTCTCTTGTTAGCTTTTCCTGTTGCTGAAGTGAAACATTAGCCTTCGATGCATATCTCGTTGCCGTCTCGAGATGTCCTCTTTTATCTCGGGTAGACTTACACGACATAAATCTCGTGTAAATGTACCCGAGATATGTCGTGTAAGTCTACCCGAGATGTAAGAGGACATCTCGGGTAGACTTACACGAGACGGGCAGGGGCAGCGATGGAACAAATTAGATCCCTGTATTTAAGATCCCTGTATATAAATATATCCGTTGCAAGCCCAGCAATGCCGCTTCCTTAACTGCACGAATGTGCCCGGAGGGCTCCAAAGGTCCCTGAAACTCAAGGTATGAAATTAAACCACAAAGATCCCCCGGAAAAAATCGAACCGGCGACCTCCCCGAAGGAAGGCCACCCATGATACCGCTGGGCATGGCCCATTTGGTAACTTTGCCCTTTTTTCGGCGGGACGGATTGAGTAGACAAAAAGACACTTTATATTATATTATCCTTAAATATTTTTTAGATCATAAATCCAACCAAACGTATCCCACTGTGGAATATACTAACATTGTGAGCACAAGACGGTAACAATAAGTGTGGGCCTTAGTCAACCACCAATGGCGGCCCGGTGTCAATTCCAAGAAAGATGAGCCTGTCAAACACTTCTTCTTCTTCTTCTTCTTCTTCTTCTTTCTTCTTCTTTCTTCATTTAATCAGATAATTTCACTTTCAAAATCCACCCTTCTCCTTCCTCTTTGCAGACCCAATTTCCAAAAATCTTTGAAAACACAGACAGAAATGGAAAAGATTGGAAAGAGATTTGAAGGGAAAGTGGCGATTGTTACAGCTTCAACACAAGGTATAGGATTCAGCATCGCTGAACGCCTCGGACTGGAAGGCGCCTCTGTCGTCATTTCTTCTCGCAGACAGGTTCAGTTCATCTCTTCCTTCTCTATGCTGTAAATACCCTTTTCATTAGGTTTTCAATTTTGAACTTTGATCTTTGTAGGTATTACGAATTTTAAGTTTTTTGAGGTTAAAGTGATCTGGGTTTTCTTTGATTTTTGTTAAAGATTGGACCTTTGATCTTTGTGGGTATTGTACTAATTTTAAGTTTAATTTGAATTGCACTGATATAATATTTGACTTGTGACAGATTCATGTAGGTTTTCTAACTTTGATCTTTGTGGATGTTGTAAGAATTTCAATTTTTGTGCTTACAATGTTCTGGGTCTTTTTGATTTGGTAAATACTCCCTCCGTCCTTCTCGAAAACGCACGAAGTTGGCCTTGTACGAGAATTAAGAATAGTATACAGTGGAGTAAGTGTTTTGAGTATGAAAAGTGATATAAAGGGCAAAAGGTCAAACCCCGGTGCGCCAAGCGCTCTCCGCCTTGCGGGGGTTGGGAGAGGGAACCATTTGCTAGAGCCTTCCCCTGACAATTGCCAAGAGGCTGTTCGGCAAGGTTCGAATCCGTGACCTTATAGTCACCAAAGGAGCAACTTAACCGTTGCGCCAAGACTCGGCCTCTATGAAAAGTGATATAGCGGGGAGTAGACGTGTCCATCCGGTTAAAACAGGCGGTTAACGGTTATAACCGCCTGTTAAAAAATCCGTTAAGTCCTAACCGTAACCTAACCGTTAACCGTGTACTAACGGTTACGGTTATACGGTTAATGGTTATATCCTGTTATCACGGTTAACACGGTTAAAAATTGACTTTTTTTCTTTTTCAGATTAGTCCTTTTGTTAAAAAATTAACTGAAAATCTTTAAAAAACTGACTTGAATTTCAAAAAACTAACTGAAATTCTGAAAACTAACTGGAAACGTTAAAAAACTGATTGAAATTTCAAAAAGCTAACTGAAATTCTGAAAAACTAATTGAAAACGTTAAAAAATTGACTGAAACGTTAATTCAAATTATTCAATTATTCAAATCTGGCCGGTTAAGGCGGTTATAATCGCCGGTTATTTAACGGTTATAACCGGTTAAATAACCGACGGTTATAACCGCCGGTTAGACGGTTTGAAAAAACCTTAACCTTAACCGAACCGGTTAACCGCCGGTTTCGGTTAATCCGGTTACGGTTAATCCCGTTAACGGTTTTGACCGGTTACGGTTACGGTTATTAACCTCCAGCTAGCCGGTTCCGGTTAGATTTTGGACACGTCTAGCGGGGAGAAATTGGGGTAGGGAGTAGTTAATGGATATTTATTGTGAATATGACAAGTGGGTCATATGAATAAAGAAGTATTATAAACTTTTCATTTTGAAAGTTTTGAAAGTGTGCAAAATGGGACATTCAAAATGAAAATTTGTGCCTTTTCAAATGAGACGAATGGAGTATTATTTTGGACTTTTATCGTTGTGGGTATTGTACTTGTATGAATTTTAATCTAAATTGGATTGAATTGAAAGGTGGATATTATTTGAGTGAACGACCTAAATATACAACGTACTATCACGAACTTCTCTTAATCATATGTACTTTATCAATTTGTTACAATTTATGCAAGACATGGTTGACGTCGTTAAAAAATAACAGAAATGTTAACATGACATTTTAGTCGCTAAATACACTAATGATAGAACACTAACACAGTTAAAAAAGTCAATTCCACACCCATTTCTCAACCCCTTTCAACCTTTTGTATCCATCTTCCAAAGCCTTCAACACACTACCGCGACACCATTAACATCAACACCATCACCACCAACAACCCAGAAAAATCAAATTCAACAAAACACAAATACACAAGGAAGAAATTCCAACAAAACCAAAATTGATGGAATCAATGGAATCCAAGAAGGTCGCCGGAATCCAAAGAGGTCGCCGGAATCAATGGAAGAAATTCCAACAAAAACCCACAAACCTAAATCGAAGTCAAAGTCAAAATCAAACGAAAATATGAATTTTTGAACCCAAAATCGAATCAAACCCTAGGCAAAATCAGATCAAACCCTAGAAAATACCTGAAAAGGATGTTGTATTGTCGCCGGAATCCATCAATGTCGCCTTTGCTCTCCTATCCAGTCCCATTCTCAGATCCAAATTGCCATATACTCCTTTAAATTTGGATTTGATTCATTGAATGGGTATGAGATGTTCTTTGTTGTTGTTTAAATGGGTGCTTTGTTGGATTTGTAGTAGGGGAAGAAGGGTTTTTGGCCTGATTTAAGAGGGGGTTGCGGTGAGGTGGTGGTGGTCGGACTGGAAAGATGGTGGTGCAGTGGTTGCTTTGCTGGATTTGAGCTATTGTGGGTTGGGAAGAAGTGTTTATGAGTTAGGAAGGGAGGTGGTAGGGATTGGGAAGAAGGAAGAACCATTAAATCTTTAATGGGGTTAGTTTTGGATTGACCACAAAAACATTCTGTCAATAAAATTTAACCTCATCTAACGGGGTTGCATAAATTGTAATAAAATCTGAAAGTACATATGATTACTTTGTCATTTTAAAGTACATAATATGTTTTGTAAACGGAGGCCTGGTACGTTGCATATAGTGGTAGTTTTTCCGATAATCTTTCATGTGGTCAACAATTTGGTTACAATGTTAATCTGATTGAGACCACTTCTTGATTGGGTTTTGACTCGTTCTGCAGAGAAACGTTGATGAAGCAGTGGGAAAGCTAAAAGCACGAGGAATTGATGTATTGGGATTGGTATGTCATGTGTCGAATGCAGAACAAAGAAAAAATCTAGTAGGTCAGACGGTTCAGGTGAGAAATTGAGCTAACTTATTGCTGTCTTTCATGAATAACTCAAAAACTTCTGATTTCTATTTACATTTGGATTTTGGATTTTGATCGGGAAAACAAATTGGTATTATAATGGTTTATTTTGCGGACTTGCTTAACGGGACTTACTGGTTTGGCTGCAGAAATATGGGAAAATTGATGTGATCGTCTCCAATGCTGCGGCCAATCCCTCCATTGATCCCATATTGGGAACTAAAGAATCAGTTCTCGACAAGCTTTGGGAAGTAAATGTCAAAACTGCCATACTTCTTTTGCAGGCAATTTTTTTCTACTCTGAACAAGTTCTTACACTCCATATAAAGCATGTCGGAATAATATTTATGGGCCTGTATGTTACTAGCCACTTTTGTTGTTTAATCAACCGTGCCTGCCTTAGCTCGACTAGCTTGGTGTTGGGATCATGCCGATGCCGTGGCTCAACAAGAACATTGTAGCACGGCTAGAATAAGCTTAGTATGTAGTATTACCTCCGTCACGAATTAAATGTCATGTTTCGACTTTCTAGTCAACTTGATTAAACTTTGACCAAAATTTAATTAAAATCTAAGGATTTTCATGGAATTATAGACATTTGTATTGATAGTGATACACCATTAACAATTTTTACAATTTCATGAAAATCGTTAAAATTTGGTCAAAGATCAACTAAGCCGACCAAGAAATTTAAAGTATGACATTTATTTATGGATGGAGCTCGAATGAATCTCATGTTTGGCTCATTTCTAGCTCGTGTTTTATTAACTGACACAGGTTCTTTCACTTCTTTGCCTTGAATAAAGTGCTCGAGCTCTATCTTGATTAGAGATAATCGAGCTCAAACACTCTAAGCTCGACCTCAGCTTACAACATCATTTTCCATATGCTCGTTATTAATTCGTTCAAACACGCATTTTTTTTTCTCCTCTCAATATTCACCCTAAGATAAGTCACTTGTTTATGACATATATACCCCGATATTACAGGATGCGGCTCCCCACTTGCAGAAAGGATCTTCGGTTGTTTTCATTTCCTCGATTGGTGGTTACTCACCACCCTCTGCCATGGCTATGTATGGGGTGACCAAGACTGCCCTTTTAGGCCTAACCAAGGTATGGTTTTCATCTTCTCACCATATTAAGTCACTTGTTTCCGACCTCTCTTCAGTTACAAGTAGCCTTACTCATATTCCATTCTCTCTAGGCCCTTGCAGCTGAGATGGCCCCAGATACCCGCGTAAACTGTGTTGCACCGGGTTTTGTACCCACAAACTTTGCTTCATATATCACAACTAACACTGAGATGGTACATATCTTTTAGCTTTACCTAATTTCAAATTGTTAGATAATGAACAAAAAAGAAAGATAATAATGAATTGACATTCGGGATTGATTGCAGCGAAAGGCCCTTGAAGAGAAGACGTTGCTCAACAGGCTTGGAACGACAGAAGACATGGCTGCAGCTACTGCTTTCTTGGCATCTGACGATGCTTCTTATATAACTGGCGAAACCATTGTCGTTGCAGGAGGCATGCCTTCCAGGCTTTAGTTCTTAACACCTCTCTCTCTCTCTCTCTCTCTCTCTCTCTCATAATCTTTGTTTAATTTTTCCTTTGAACCATGCTTGTCATTAACATTTTTGTTTATAACAAGCTCAAAATAAATTTACAGGAAGAATCCAACATGAATCTGGTTACTATTTTGTGAACTGTGTTATGTATGGGGTCCACAAAATGCAAGAAAACTAGATAAATTATTTGGTTTTGGCCTTGTGGTTGGAACTCCTCCGTCTTCAAGTGAATGTCCATTTTTATCTTCTCGACAAGAATGGTTTATAACTACGCGCATGCATGTTACAAGCCATTCTGACCCGAGTTACTTGTGAGGATCAACTTAGCTTCAAGCACAAAAAAGTCTAATCCTCACAGTGACTCGCAGAATAACCAAGTAAAAACGAAGATATATGTACTCAAGAAAGCAAGCATTGCTACATGCATATATATAAAGGCAATATTGCGAATTCTATACATAAAATCTTCGCCTACTAACAAAAGAAAGAAAAAATACCAACACGGCGAAAGCATCTCTCGAAACATAATTTAGCTGCTCTGAGAAGGGGAATTCTTAATCCCCACATCCTACCTCTGAATCAGAACCACACAAAGGCATATATATCAACCCTTTCAACCCTTTTTTTCTTCTTTTTTCGCATGCGGTTTTACATACATTTATATCCAAAGCTATGGACAAAGTCAAGTGCTTTTCCAGAAGCACTTTTTCCATTATATACTTTTTTTTTGTTTAACCGGTTGAAAGGGTAATTCAGTCAATTACCAAGTAAACTATACAGGTATAACATCTGCGTTTTGACTTTCGTCACAAGTCAAAACAAGACCTTCAACATAGGTGGGGAGGAGGCAGCAACTCCATTGGCAGCCTGTAGAGACGTGCTCTGCTGGTGGAACAATCATTAGCACGTTTTCATGGCGTCTGATAACTCCCATGACACTGACAGTACTTCCCTCTTTGATATAACTGCCATTATAACAAGCATTCTGTCAGATTTGATTCACTTTAAGATGGTTTGGAGAGTAGTAAAAAGGGTTCATTCTACTGCCTACCCCTAAGGTTTGGTTTCATCTCACCTGCCCCTTTCGCTGACTTAATTTAATTGAACCGACTATTTTACCCCTAAGGGTCTGCTCCAGAGTTTTATTTTGGGGGGAAAGGGAAGGAAAAGGGAGGAAATGAGGATGATTTCCTCCCTAGGGTGTGCTCCCGAGTTTTTTGTAGGGAGGAAAGGGAAGGAAATGGGAGCTCATTTCCCTTCTAGTCAATCTTCCCAAGTGTGGGAGGAAATGGGAGGAAAGAAATGTTCAATGATTTCCTCCCCCTCCCTTCCCTTCCCTTCCCTTCCCTTTCTCTCCCTAAAAAACTCGGGAGCGGACCCTAAGTCTCCTAAAGAATGCACTCCAAATACTCCCTCCGTCCCGAAATGATCTTTTCACTTTTTTTGTTGTTAATACGAAGGTATTTTGAGCAATAGCTAAAGGTTAATTTAATTAACCTAATGAAATTTTAAAACTTGTTATTGATAGACCATTATAAATACTATCAAAAACAAGTTTTAGATTTTCATTAGGTTAATTAAGGAAGCCTTAAATTATTTCTCAAAATACCTTCGTATTGACAATAAAAAAGTGGGAAGATCATTTCGGGACGGAGGGAGTATTAAATTAGTCACCTTAACAATTTAAGGGTAAAATAGTTTTTTGTTTAAATAAGGTTGACAAGAGGGAGAAAGTGAGACAAAAGTCACAAATCCAGATTTCAGGGGTGGGCCGGTGAAAGTAACCAATAGTAAAAATGCCCCGAAAACTAAGCAAGTGAATAAGCCACACAGTCAATGTTTTTTTTTTCTTTATCCCTTTTACCTACAAAGAGGGGAGAACAAACGAAATAATGCTATTGTACAAAATTACGGACTTACCCTTCTTTGAGGCGCATAACACGTTCATCACTTGAGAGGCTACGGTCAGCGAGCCAGCGTTCAAAGGTTGGAGACATCTCTTTGTTATTGTTGTTTATATCGATTACCGTTGTTGGATTGACAAATGGAGCTACTTTAGCTCCATAGCCTGCTTTCACTAGAGCCCTCAATCCAGACTGGAAGTCTGATATATAGAAGTCAGCCACGTATTTCTGTTCATCAGAGGAGAAAAAGACCAAGTAATTCTTTATCAGCCCTGGAAATGGACATGGCTAATATGAACTGTATTACACGAGACAAATTCCATTATCAGACATGCAGTCATAAGATATGAAAAATATGAAGACATAATTGTGATAAAATACAAAGACCGGATCATTAGAACAATAACGGATTAATTCTAATACCCACCACTCCACCGGTGAGGTTTGGATAAGTCTCACTACCTCTCACTGAGGTTTAGTTTCATCTCATTTCCCACTTTCATCAATTTTATATAAGCTGAGACTATTTTATCCCTAAATCTTTAATATAATTTGGACTTTGCATTGAGGAGTAAAATAGTCATTAGGGGGTATAAGTAAAATAATTATTTAGTTTACATAAAACTGACAAAAGAAGGGGAAGTGAGACAAAACCAAACTTTAGGGAGGGTAGTGAGACCCAAACCTTAGAGGTAAGGTGTGATATCCCGCATCCCGCATCCCACATCCCACATCGGAAAGATATGAGCATTGATTGTGCTACATAGAAGTCCCATACACTACAACTAAGCGTCAATTCATCCATTGAACTTTTGGAGACATGTGATGGGCTATGGTTGACCCAAATGAGGTGTTTAGTGGGTCAGTGCGTGGTGCTTTTGTAGCGGACCGGCTTTTAGGGCTCGGGTCGTTACAAATTATATCAGAGAGGAACCCCTATCTTAAGGCTTGCGAGCTAACTTGGGGATACGATCTGAGAATTGACCTTGCCAGGGACGGCAAGGGTTTGAGTGGGGAGATTGTGATATCCCTCATCCCACGTAAAAAAGATATGGCCATTAATTACTACAAAACAGTCAGGATCAAAGTTACCTTTTTAACTCCACCTTATGCATCGTGAATTCTAAAAAAAACACAAAAATATTGAAAGGGAAAAAAGAAAAAAGAAAAAAAAAACACCGTAAACAAGACACTGCAGAAAGTCTGAAACAGTAGCCTGTTGGAAAGTCTTGGATGCTTGATAAACTAAAGGTTATCAAATCCTACAACTTGTTGGGATAGAAGACCAACCAAGGGAGGATTTCTCAAAGGAGTATGAGGCGGGCGCCTGGGGATGGCGAGGCGGGCGCCTCGCGTCCAGTTGTTGGCGTTGGCGCAGGGAGCTTGAGGCGGGCGCTTGACTCATGGCTTGGCGGGCGCCTTAAAGGCCGAGAGAGAGGCGAGAGTTGGATCAATTCCGGGCGGCCGCATGAGCCCGCCTCAAGGCCTGACCGTGGGTATTTGTTTGACGGGCCTTTTCTTTCCTGGGCTTAAGCTAGGGTTTGGTTATTTATTCCGGGGCACATATAAAAGCAATGTTCCGCCCCTAAACTTATTGTAACACATATTTTACATACATAGTGCAAGATCCTAGCTTGGTAGTGCCCCCAGACGTAGCCAATCAAATTGGTGAACTGGGTAAACAATTTCTCTTGTCTTTTCTGTGCTTTTGATTTTCTTTTGCTTTGTTTGTGTGCGATTATTATTCTTGTGGTTTGCTTGGTTTGTGGAGGGCTATATTCACAACAACTGGTATCAGAGCTCTTGGTTTAGGATCAAGGGAGTTGTTCCAAGCAATCAAGAATGGGCAAGGACAAACAGGCGGTTGAGAAATTCGATGGGTCTGACTACGGATATTGGAGGATGCAGATTGAGGATCTCTTATACAACAAGGATCTCTACAAGCCTCTGAAGGGTGTCAAACCGGAAGATGTAAGTCAGGAGGAATGGGAACTCATGGATCGGAAAGCCCTAGGGGTGGTTAGATCTACTTTATCAAAGTGGATCGCGAAGACTACCAGGAAGGCGACAACCACCAAGGAGCTATTGGATTATCTTACTGAGAGATTTGAAACTCCGTCTGTTGCAAATAAGGTTGATTTGATACGTAAGATGGGTAGTCTCAAGATGCAAGAGGGAGGATCCTTGGCTAAGCACATCGATGAATTTATGGATGTCATAGATTCATTGACAGCGGTGGAGATCAAGTTCGATGATGAGGTTCATGCATGCTTGTTGCTAGCTTCTTTACCGGCAAGTTGGAGCGGAACGGTGGCGCAATCAACGCTTCGGCAGGTAAGAAAAATTGAAATATGATGATGTTAAAGACTTTCTTTTAGGTGAGGAAAATCGCATGAAGAAGTTGGGGACATCAAGTACTTCGGGAGCGGCTTTAGCTACTACTAGTAGGGAAGCCGGTACTAGCAAACAAGGGAGAACCGAATCTAGGGAGAACGGAGTGAGTGGAAAGGGCAAAGCCGATGAGACCAAGGACAAACCGAAGGTTGCGAAGGGATCTGTTCTCGCTATTATTGTAAGGAATTGGGACACTTCAAGAGGGATTGTCCAAATCGTAAGGGCAATCAGTGAATGTGGCGGTCGAAGGTGATGATGTGCGGTTACGAGTGTTAGTAGTGCGCTAGAATCATGGGTCTTTGGATTCGGGGCATCATTCCACTCTTGCGGAGCACAAGGAAGAGATGGAGAACTACACTTCCGTGATTTCGGGAAGGTCTATCGGCGGATGGCGAGCCTTTGGAAATCGAGGGGAAGGGGGATGTCGAGAATAGGAGCATCGAGACGGGAAGGTCTTACATCCGAACGGGGTCGGACACATTCGGGTTTGAAAAAGAACCTACTTTCGGTTGGGCGGTTGGACGACGAAGGTTACAAGGTGACATTCGAGCTGCGAAGCTGGGTTATTACCAAGGAGGATTGTGAGATCGCTCGGGGTAATAAGGAGGGGACTTTGTATTTGGCTAATAACACCAAGGATAGTATCGCGGTGGCGGCGACGGGTGATACGGATTTGTGGCACTTGTCGATTGGGTCACATGAGTGAGACATGGATGAAGGTGCTTTGTTGAAAGGGACTACTACCGGGTTTGAAGACAGTCAACGTGGGGATCTGCGAGGATTGTATGTTTGGCAAACAGGGGAGAAATAATTTCTCGAGGACGGGTAGGGGTTTGAGGGAAGCAAAGTTGGAATTGGTTCACACGGACTTGTGGGGGCCATCTCCGGTTACATCTCTGGGTGGTGCGTCATATTACATGACTTTTATTGATGATTCTACAAGGAAGGTTTGGGTCTATTTCTTGAAGGGGAAAGATGAGGCTTTCGAGGTGTTCAAGAAGTGGAGGGCCTTGGTGGAGAATCAGACGGGACTTAAGCTTAAGTGCTTGAGATCAGACAATGGTGGGGAGTACGAGCTCGGGGAGTTTAGGGAATATTGTCTTTGCGAATGGTATTCGTATGGAGAAGACTCAAAGAAGACTCCACAACTCAACGGGGTAGCAGAGAGGATGAACAGAACATTGAATGAGCGGGCTAGAAGTATGAGATTGAAGTGTGGACTTAGAAGACGTTACGGGCATATGCGGTTGACACGGCGGCCTTTCTTGATCAATCGGGGACCATCGGTTCCATTGGGGAACGAATTCCGCAGGAAGCTTGGAGTGGCAAGCGGGTAAATTTGTCCTTTCTTCGCGTATTTGGCTGCGTTTCGTATGTTCATGTTGATTCTGCTGAGAGAACTAAATTAGATGCTAAATACATTAAGTGTACATTTATTGGGTATGGCGGGAATGACTTCGGGTATAAATTTTGGGATGATCAAACCATAAGGTTATTCGTAGTCGAGATGTGGTATTCAATGAATGTTTTGTACAAGGATAGAAAGGGGGCATCTCGATGACACTAGTTCGGAGCCGGAGGTTGTAGAGGTGGATATTCCGGACTCGGGTGGGAGCGGGACAGTTCATGTTGACCGTAGTCGGGAGGTCATGAAGATGAACCACATACTCCGAGCCGGATATTCCGCTGCGTAGATCCAAAGAGTTGCGTGGATCGCCCGACAGGTATACTCCATCCAATTATTATTTGCTATTGACAGATAATGGGAACCGGAATGTTATGCGAGGTCGTCAGAAGTACACTTTGTAACAAGTGGAAAGTCTGCGATGGATGATGAGATGGACTCATTCAAGGCCAACAAAACTTGGGAGTTGACTAAACTACCTAAGGGAAGAAGGCACCGCATAATAAGTGGGTTTACGGGATCAAGGAGGAAGCAGACGGTAGCAAGCGTTACAAGGCAAGACTGGTCAGAAAAGGGTTTAGAAAAGTACGGAATTGACTACACCGAAGTATTCGCTCAGGTTGTGAAGATGACCACTATCGAATGGTTCGGGGATAGTAGTGGCGGACAACTTGTTGCTTGAACAGATGGATGTGAAGACAGCCTTTTCTTCATGGGGACTTGGAGGAAGAGATTTACATGGTACGCCGGAGGGTTACTTGTCTAAGGGTAGCGGGGAGCTAGTTTGCAGATTGACTAAGAGCTTGTATGGCCTTAAACAAGCTCCTAGCAGGGTACAGAAATTTGATGGATTCATGCACGACATTGATTTTATCGGAATGTGAGGCGGATCATTGTTGCTACTTCAAGAACACGGACAACGGGTATATTATCTTGCCGTTATATGTGGACGACATGTTGATAGCGGGCTCTAGCGGTAGAGAGGTAAACAGGTTGAAGACTCGGTTGTCGAACGGTTCGAGATGAAGGATTTGGGAGAGGCAAGGAAAATCTTGGGCATGCGGATTGATCGGGATAGGGAGTCGGGCAAGTTGGTTCTTTCACAAGCGAGAATATGTTGAGAAAGGTCTTAGCGAGGTTTTGTATGGAAGAGGCGAAGCCAACAGGGGACGCCATTGGGTTTGCATTTCAAGCTATCCGAGAGGGACTCGCCTGGGACAAAGGAGGAGCGTGACAAGATGGAGAGAACTCCATATGCTTCGGTGTAGGGAGTCTCAATGTATGCGATGGTGTGTATGGCCGGACATTGCGCATGCGGTGGGAGTAGTCGGCCAGGTTCACGGGCAATCCAGAAAGCAACATTGGGAAGCGGTTAAGTGGATCCTACGTTATTTGAAGAATGCTATTTGGTAAGGCTCTGTGTTTCTCGAGCAAGGAAGTGGTGTTAGCGGGTTATGTTGATGCGGATTTGGCATCAAGTGATCTTGATAAGAGGAGAAGTACTACGGGTTATGTGTTTACATTGGGTGGTACAAGCAATCTCTGGGCTTCTAAGTTGCAAAGATCGTGGCTCGATCATTGCGAAGCGAGAATATGTGGCGTGTGAAGCGAGTAAAGAGATGGTTTGGGCTGCAGAACTTCTTGGGTGAACTTGGGAAGACGCGAAGTGGTAATATTCTCTACGGTGACAGTCGAGTGCAATTCACTTGGCAAAGAATCCGGCATTTCATTCGAGGACGAAGCACATTGAGCGAGGTTTCACTACATCGGACATCTCTTGGAGGAGAAGATTTTGTGGCTTGAGAAGATATTGGGATCGGAGAACCCTGCGACATGTTGACAAAGGTTGTGAACCTTGAGAAGTTGAAGGCTGTGCAAAGCTTGATTGGGCTTGGAGAATGAGAGAGGAGGATGGCACTACCATGATCGAGGTGCAGCACTAGGAGGGCGCAAGGATGAGTTGAAGAACGGATACGGGGCTCGTATATGTGGTTGATCTCTAGGTGGGAGATTGTTGGGATAGAAGACCAACCAAGGGAGGATTTCTCAAAGGAGTATGAGGCGGGCGACTGGGGATGGCGAGGCGGGCGCCTCGCGTCCAGTTGTTGGCGTTGGCGCAGGGAGCTTGAGGCGGGCGCTTGACTCATGGCTTGGCGGGCGCCTCAAAGGCCGAGAGAGAGGCGAGAGTTGGATCAATTCCGGGCGGCCGCATGACTACCTTGAGGCGGGCGCCTCAAGGCCTGACCGTGGGTATTTGTTTGACGGGCCTTTTCTTTCCTGGGCTTAAGCTAGGGTTTGGTTATTTATTCCGGGGCACATATAAAAGCAATGTTCCGCCCCTAAACTTATTGTAACACATATTTTACATACATAGTGCAAGATCCTGGCTTGGTAGTGCCCCCAGACGTAGCCAATCAAATTGGTGAACTGGGTAAACAATTTCTCTTGTCTTTTCTATGCTTTTGATTTTCTTTTGCTTTGTTTGTGTGCGATTATTATTCTTGTGGTTTGCTTGGTTTGTGGAGGGCTATATTCACAACACAACTGACTTAAACAAACTTACCTCTGAGTTCCTGCATCCCCAGGAGAAGAAACGGTGGTTAGGATTCGCTGATTTCCCACCCCAACCTCTATATTCATACAATTCCGTTGAAACGTAGACGCACCTTGGAACCTTCTGGAAAGACGATTCCAAGGGGAAACTACCACATGTGACGACCTGAAACAAATCATATATACTCAATTATGAATAGTACTCTAAGAAAGTGTAACTCAAAAAATGGATATACTTGGAACGAAATGAAATAATCATATACGTCAATTTAATGTTCATCAATCAAATTTTGAGCATAACAATTCACTAGAAATGAAGACAAGCATTAACACAGACTGGAGAACTGTGAATTTTGAGGTAAAAATGGTTATCACAATGGCACAATAGAAAGTTAGCGATGGACATGTTTTGATTGTAGAATGCTACAAGTTTTATTTATTTTAATGATTTTTATTCCTTAGTTTGTTATTTCGATGCTGTCTAAATAATTGCTACACCAAACAGGCAGATTACTTTGGTGCCGGCTTACTGACTTAGTTTTCGACTTCGACGGGTACAACCTAAGCCCCCAAATATAGTAACATGCAAAGTTACCATTGAGTATCCACGTAAAATGCTGTGTTAGTTTCGAACCCAGAAAACTGACAGCAAGTTTCCAAAAATGGCTAAAATTGGCTTACCATCCAAAGAATATTGCTGCTACATTCCGCAAATATTGCATTTCCTGATAAATCTTTGAACACTAGATGACTACTAAATGTTGTAACAAATAATTTAGTAAAGCTGGAGCCTCACAAGGTAAGATGAGGTTCACCTCTTTCCCACGTCATCTCGGGGTGAGAATTTAAAGCAAAAAAGTTATTACAACTAATGCAAGCCGACAAATTAAGGACAGGTCTTGTTTTGTGACTTTTATACATCAAACTTAAAAGCCAGTAACAGCAGACTATGTGAATCATAAGAACCAAACTTAGTGGGTGTTAGCGAAAATGTAAAGAAATCATTACTTACCCGATTTGCCCAGTTCTTGTATATCCATATATGTTATGTCAATGTCAGTCCACGTGCTTTTCTATTACCTCTTGAATGCTTTATCTCTGGTTAATCAACGACAAGTAATAATCCATAATGATTGCTGGCAAGAAAGCTACATGTTTTACGGTACATGGGGTGTGATACATCATGGTCTTTTCTTAGTTGAGATGGTACTTTCTTTTCTTCTCTCTAATACGAAGAGGGAGGGAGAAGATACATGGTGGAATCCGCAACATCTAAACAAACCTACTAGGGAGTTACATTTTATATAACTCTATTTGTTTTACCATCACCATACTAATGTCTAGAGGCATTATTTTATTTTTAACTCTTCTACTATTTATCACATGCTTAATTCGTTAAGCACGTAGCAGCAATGATGAGTTTGAGTTCATGTGATTGAAATCGAAAAGTCTTCCCCTGTCCTTATGCCATTAGGTACACAATTGACTGCTTCCCTAACAATGTACATCTTTTTTTTTTTTTTTTTTCTGGTCGAACTATTCATGGCCTTAGCTACACGAGTTAAAGTAGCATGTATGAATTCCTCGCTTTCTATCGTAATCAAAGTCAACTAGTGCAATTACTTAGGACACCCTAGTAAAGTATCCAACAGGGACTCACATGATGGTGAAGCGAGGATCCATTCATTCACCTATCTCCTAATTTTGTCTCACTTGGCAGCTATACAACACAATTACATACTATGACATAATTTATCATTTCTGAGTGTCACTTTAGAATCTTGAGATCGTGTAGTTCTATTATGTCAAAAATTGTAGAGTAGACAGTTTGAGGACTTGGCTACTCATTCTCCAAGTGCCTAACCCGATTTCTCATTTATTTCACCTGAAACACTTGAATGATATTCGTGTACTGAACATTGTAAATAATGATATTCGGTATTTTCAACCTCATCCCGATTCTTATCAAAGCGATGGTAACTTGTTGAACATTTATTTATTCACATAGTTTATTTCAGAACACTTCTCTTGGAGTCTCAAGCATCATTGTTTAATTTCAGCTTGCCATCTTATCTCCCAAGGAGATTGCTCATGTGAGATAGCCAATCTTCCCATGTCATTGAGATGAGGTTAAGTTCATAAGTGATCCAAACAGTTTTAGTTGTCTTGAACTTGTTGCTTCAGCAATGTGCTTCATGAATTCAAGGAGTTGGGAGTTACTTTGTAACCCCTCTAGGGAGGGGGGGGGGGGTAATTAAGGAGATGGAAAGACGAAATGAATTATATGAATCATAAATTAAGTACCTTAGTTTATACAACATTATTCCCGAGGACTATTCTCACTCTCTCTCAATAATAAAAAGCCATGACTCACCAAAGACTCCACGAACCGTGAATCATACTCTTGCCACTAATCCTAGAGGTTTATCCACATTCACTAACCGAAGATAAGAAAAATGAAAGAGTGTATGGTTTGACGATGAAATATCGTTAAAGGATATACAAGAATTGGGCAAATATGGTAAGTGATGAAACCGATTAACATTTCTTTGAATGTCTGCCATCGCATTTCTTAAAAGAACTTCAAACACTACATGACTACTAAGTTATAAAATACTCCCTCCGTCCCACGATAATATATAAAATTTCCTTTTTGGGCGTCCCACAATAATATATAACTTTCCTAAAATGGAAAGGAATTTTACTATTCCCTCCACTCATTCTCTCTCCTACATTATTTTAATACTCACATCACCATTATAATTTACTATTCTCTCCACTCATTCTCTCTCCTATTTTATTTTCACACTCACAACACTTTCAATATAATACTTCCTCCTTAATTCCCGTGCATTGGCAAAAGTCTATAAATTACTGGGACGGAGGGAGTATAACTTAGTAAAACTAGAGCTTGAAAAAGTGTGATAGGAGGTTCGAGCCCTTACACGTCACCTCAGGGCAATAATGAAAAGCGAAAAAGTTATGACAAGTAACGCAAGTCAACAAATTAAGGACATGTATGTGCCTCCATATCCATCAAGCTTAAAAGCAGTAAAACTATCATTATACCGGTGGTTGACTTTGTTCTTTTACAAGAAAAGTAGTCCCCTAAAAGAACTACTCCCTCCTTCCCATAAAGATGTTCTCATTTGCAATTTATGTTTGTCACAAAAAGATAGTCTCATTTCCATAATTGTTACATTAAAATCGTTAAAGTTTCAAAATTGCCAACCTAGAAAGAAGAGGAAGAGAGGAGAGGATGAGAGACAACCAAGGAAGAAGAGGGAGTAATGTGGTACTAATTAGTAAACCTCATTAAGGTTAGTGATGGAAATGAAAATATGTTGTTAGAACGTTTGAATAGCCAAATGGGACTATAATTATGGGACGGAGGGAGTATAACTCCTAGATAAGTTAAAAAGTTTGCTACGAATTATGCACGTGTAACCAAACACGTAACATCTTACCCTTATCAGTTCAAAACATCTAACAAGTTTCCAAATTCAAGACGCCATAAATAGGTTTATTTTACACAAATCAAAGCCATAACTAATAAATTGCCTTTTAACTAACTGGAAAGTATCTTATTCCCAGTTTCAACCATCAGATCAGAATCACATCATGCATTCCTACAAACCTACAAGTACCATTAAACCAGGTGCTAATCATTACATGCAACTTAACAGAAACTCAATTTAGCAAAGCAGCACCTACATGTACAAATGAAGTTGGTCCCACTGCGGACGATACATAATTGTTTTCTACATTCTATATTAAGTATCCTCCTTACAACTAATTGAAACATCTTAATTTATTTTAGTACTCAAGCAAATGACTACTCTCTTGTGAAACACTTAAATTCATTTTTATTTCTTTTTAACCACAATATTATCGAAGTATTTATACTAACATCAAATTTTACAATTAATACTCGAACAGCAAATAGACCGTGCTATTAAGGAATAGATAAACATTTACACACAATTCATCGTCATGATACCTCCTCAAGAAAGCTAGCAACCCTTCCTTTTTACGTCAAAGAATCACAAAATGCACAGGAACCAAAGCGAATGTCACCAATACCAAAATTACTGGCTTTTTCACCACCAGCAAACCCATTTCCCCCACCCCAAAAACTACATTACTTACAAGACACCTAAACCCTAACCACAAGTCATCCAACCCTAAGGTCATCATTATCAACCGCTACACAGTCCTACGCATTGAACGCGATGGGCCAAGCTAAGCCAACCGGCATCTGCTTCCAACACCATACCAACACATGGCATTTCATTAAAAGACCTTCAAAGAATACATAATATTGTGCTGACCTTAAATGCATCTAGCCTCAAAGCCGTGAAACAACACATTGTCTGAAGCATAAAAATGAAACTACCGTGGTACCCATATTCTCTTCCACAAGAAAAGTAGCCACATAAAAGAATTATATACTTAAACTCCTTGAGAAGAAAAACATTTGCTACCCAAAATGCACATGAAACCAAACAACAATCATCTAATCCATGACAGATCAATTTTGGACAAGTTTCCGGAGAGAGATGCCACAATTAGTTTTAAACTACACAAGTCAGAACCATCAATAATTGGCTTCTAACTTAATAAGGATATTTGGTCAAAATGGTAAACGTAAACCATTCCAATAAAAACTACCAGAAACCCACCAAGTGCTAATCAGTACCCAAAATCCATACTAACAACACTAGATTATCAATGCTAAATTGATGGAAAAACACAAATAAAGTATAATAATCCATGTAGTAAATGGAGCAAATGCCATTACGAACAACACTTCAAATGCTTTCTATTTTCATTCGTTAGAATTTTCCTAAAAAACAAATACAAACAACTCTAATACTCAAAACAATAACAAATCAACAATGAAATTAATCATAATAACCACTCCCCCGCTCTCTCGCATTCAACACTTTAGTATTGCATTTTATTGTTACACATCTTACTCTAAAATAAAATGCATTTTATATTCTCCCATTTAACCATAGATAGCATCAAATTGGTAATATAAACATAGTAAAAATTAACAATTAATGCTCAAAAACAGTAAATAAACCATCAAACATAGCAAACATTATCCATTTGCATACAATTGTGTGTGTGAGAGAGAGAGAGAGAGATTACCCCAGTAACTTTGACATACTGACCATCAATGGCACCTCTAAGCTCAGTATCAGGGTACTTCCTCAAGTAAGCTAACAACCCTTTCTTTTTCCAAGCTATATTCCACATAATCACAAGAACAGCCGGAACCAAAACGGCAGCCACCGCCACCAAAATCACCGGCTTCTTCACCGCCACCATAACAAACGCCCCCACCATCAAACCCATCACCGCCACCACCAAGAATACCCACATTACCGTTTTCGAAACCTTAAACCCCAACCTCAAATCATCAAACCCCAGCGTTGTCACTGACGACCCATAAATGGTCTTACCCATCGAACCCGACTGTTCAAGCTGACCCGACCGGCGACCGACACTCGATCCCAACGGCGCAGAAGTGATCAAACCGGTGGGTTGAAGCGGAACAAGCGGGCCAGACGATGGCCTTTTCGGAATCGGACCGGAACCCGAGTTCGGTCCGGATCTAACGGATCCGCTGCTGTGCTGGGAGGAAGACGACGGCCGTGTCGGCGGTTTCAGTGAAGAGGGGATGCCAGTAGAATGATCATGGACATGTATATCGAACATTTTACCCAGTTCGCCGGATTTCTTGACGTCACCGCCGGTGTAAGGCACGGCACGAGCTCCGATTGACGGCTGGCGCTCCTTGAGCTGTTGTTCTGGTCGACCCGATACGTACAAGCCATTGCTGAGCTGATGAGATGGGATTCTGCTACCCATTTCCAAGAAAAATTCAGAGATTGATGAATGAGATAGAATTGGGATTTTAGAGAGAGAGAGAGAGAGTGGGAGTGTAGGCGACAGTGGTGAATGGTGGAAAATGACGAATATGGGAACGAGTTTTTGTGATAATGACATTTGTCTCCTTTGGCAGTATAGTGTTTGTAGTGTTGGACCTTTTTAGCAGCTAACACTCTGTCACTAATAAAGTGTTTTGTTTTTGAGAATATACTTACTCCCTCTGTCCCGCTAGTAACCACAACATTGTTATTATTTACATGAAAATTAAGAAAATAAATAATAATATAAATATTGTGAGTGTAAAAGTAAAATAGGAGAAAGAATGAGTAGAGGGGATAGTAAATTAAAATGGTGTTGTGAGTATTAAAATAATGTAGGAGAGAGAATGAGTGGAGGGAATAATAAAGATTCTTTGCCATTTTAAGAAGTGTGTGATTTGTAATGGAACGCCCAAAATAGAAAGTGTGCGGTTTGTAGCGGGACAGAGGTAGTATTTTTTTTTATATCCAGGTTCTCAGCTTCGCCGGACTAATCTTGAACCACCAGCTACCGGCCCCTCAGTGACTGACGGAGATAAATCGCGGGATATGCCCGAGGAAGAATATACTTATTTCATCTCATCTCACGTTAGCGTAGACCAAGGTTCTAAAAAGCGCTAGACGGATGCTAGGCGGCGGAGCCGTGCCTAGCGTCTAGGCGGGGACTAGTCGGGACTTAGGCGGGGCTTAGAACTAGGCGTTGGAGAGGGCCTAGCGCCTAGCGCCTAGGCGGGGCCTAGGCGCCCTTAGGCGGGATCTTTTATAACACTGGCGTAGACTTATTTGTTTTTTATCTCACGTGAGCGTAGACTTATTTGTTTTTTCATCTGTTTTGACAAAAGTTTTATTATTTTATACTCCCTCCGTCTCAATATATTTGGCCACATTTTCATTTTTATTTGTCTCATTTTGTTTGACTACTTATAAACTTAATGTATATTTATATCTTATTTTTCTATTATACACTTATTTATACTTTACATTTCAATTAGACATACATAAATTCTCATGTCATAATAAAGGAACGATATAACTAAAAATATAAAAATTAAACAAGACATTTATTAAGGTTTCTTAAACTATGTGATTTTGTCTTATTACCAAACATAATGAGACGAAATAAATATTTAATAGGATCCACTTACCATACTCAAAACAACAATCCATTAACTATTCTCTCACTCACTCGCTCTCTCTCTCTCTCTCTCTCTCTCTCTCTTATTTTCATTTTTATATTTATAACAACATCCACTCATTTTCTCTTCATTTATACTACAAAATTATTTTTTAGTTGTCATATTAAAAAACTTAGTCTACATTCACGTGTAACAGAGGGAGTATTTTTTATATTAATTTGAATTTAAACTCTCCATTTTGCAGCAATTATTTTATATCGGGAATTAATTATCCAAGCATTGACTATATAAAAATTATACACTACTTTTCTTATTGTCAATTGGTTTTGAAATGAAAACTCAGAATTTATCAATATTCATTTAAAAATTCTCAAAGTTCATTTTTATTTTTGATGGAAGATAAAAATTGATATTTATATAAAAATATAGATAATTAAAAGTATTTAACTAGAATTGCGTATATTTTATGAGTTGGTCTTAAAACAATTTTATGATTTCATCAACCACAATAGTCTAGTTTTGTGTTCTCTAAAAGTAATACTCCCTACGTTTCATTTCAACCTTTTCAGTATTATTTGTACAATAATTAAGAAAAAGTGTAGTGCAGTTGATATTGTAAGTATGAAAAGTGAGGCAGAAGAGAGAAAATGAGG
Organism: Adenophora triphylla var. japonica; assembly: GCA_022495995.1. Lineage (NCBI taxonomy): Eukaryota > Viridiplantae > Streptophyta > Magnoliopsida > Asterales > Campanulaceae > Adenophora > Adenophora triphylla. The sequence goes on from JAFEMH010007020.1 coordinate 58,777, forward strand.
CAAAAAATAATAATTGAATTGTTGTCGTAAGTATGACATGTGAATCTCATTAATATAAAAGTAATAAAATATTTTCATTTTAGAAAGTGCGTAATTTGTAATGGACGTCAAATAAAGAATGTATAATTTATAGTGGGTCGGAGGGAGTATATATCTACATGTGTTGTTAAAGATGATTTATGCTCATTGTTAAACATGCATTTTATGTAGAACATAAAATTTATACTTAGACATAAATAGAATATTGTATATTTGACTTGAAAATTATGTAAATATGCATAGCATAGGAAATGACAAGAAGGGTGTAACGACCCCAACCCTAGGCACTAATTTTAAATATTATATTATATGCTTCTAATATTTATGTTAACTTATGTGTTCAATTATGTCTTTAAAATTCTTAATTTAAGATAATTTGGGTGAGAAGTAAATTTAGAATCTTTTATGAATTTATTGGACATTAAATAAGAACCATGAAGAAATAATAAAAATGGAAATATGATAAATAGTGTAGGGAGGTTAAATGAGTAGGATGAATTAATGGGATAAGGTTTTATTTTAATTTAAATTGAGGAGAAAGCCTTTGCTAGATTTTCCTTGGGGGGCCAAATGAAGTCTTGCTCTCTCCCTAGTTGACAAGTGCCCCTCCCCCAAACTCCCTCCTTATCCGCCCCCCCCCCCCTCCTCTCCATCATCCTCCTCTTACTCCCTTCCTCCTCCTTCATTCATTCATACTTCTTCCTCCTGAAAGCCTTAAAGAAATTTCCATGGAAGCTCCCTTCTTCCAAGCTTGAGTCCAAGACATTTCTTCACCAAAAATCAAGTCTAAGAGCACCATTGAAGTTGGATCACCTAGAGGAAGCCATCAAGTTAGAAAGATCAATCTTTCCTTATAAAATCCAAAGGTGAGTTGTTATGATTCCCTTCCTCTACTTGTTCATAAGTTCCTTGAATGTTGTTCTTGTTCTTGAAATGATGATTCCTTGCTTGGAAACCCAAATGGGTGTTGAATGATTGGAAAATGAAATTGGTTGAAGTTAGGGTTTAAGGAATGATCATTTAAAGGGTTGGAAATGGGTGAAATGAGTAGAGATAAATAATCTAGGATTACTTGGTTTTGAGTTTACAAGTTTGAATGGGACTTGGTAAGACGAAGGTGTTCTTGGGTGTTCTTGTAGTAAGCTATGGTAGAGGAAAGGAGAACTAGGGTTAAAAGGATAAAAATCTGCATTTTGGGCTGGCTGGAGGCTTGGGCGGTCGCCCAGTAGGTTAGAGGCGGTCGCCCATAGCCACGTAAACATGGTTGCCTTGGAAGTACAGCTTGGGCGGTCGCCCCAGTAGGTTAGGCGGTCGCCCAAAATGGCGAAACCTCAATTTCCTAGGAAGTCCACTTGGGCGGTCGCCCAGTGGTTAGGCGGCCGCCAAGACCCTGAACCGAGTTTTGAATTTTGAATTAGAATTGTTTAGTCGGTTTGTTGTCCTCTTATAAATGGTGACTCCCAACCAATATAAATTAGTAGAACCTAATCAACCCGGATACGAATTGATCCTCTTTAACCTGAGTTAGAGTAGGATACTTTGGCTTGGCCATGACGTATTATTTGGTCGAAATGGAATTGTGGGAGTCGTTAAATATTGTTCGGAAAGTGGTCCAAACTTGGGAAGTAGGTCTTGCACTTTCATTAAGATCATTCAAGGTTAAGTAATGACTTCGTAGGTTTGGTTTATGGTACTTGGTGACTTTACTTGTTCCCTATCCTTGGTGATTAGTTAGAAATAGCGTAGAAACCATAAGTTTCACTATTTCGTTAAGGGAAGATGAGCATGTATCGCCTTGTGGCATTATTATCCCAATTTGTGGAATTATTGAATTTGGTGTATACCTTAATATCCTAAGTATGGATTAATTGGTTCATGATTGTATTGTATCCCGGTGTGGATTATGTGGTTATATTGTTACCTTACTTGAGTTCATATACATTGTTTATATTGTGCATAGTGTGTTAATTAAATGTTGTACTATGATATTGGTTGACATGAGTATATTTTACCATGTGGCTATATTGTTTATCCCTTTGTGGATTATTTGGTATTGTTATATTGTATCCCGGCGTGGATTATGTGGTTATATGGATACCTTACTTGAATGTATACTCGTTAAGGGTATTATGCATAGTGTATTACTTAAATGTTGCATTATGGTATTGATTGGCATGAGTATACATTACCATGTTGTTATATTATTATCCCGTTTTGTGGATTTATTTCAAGTATCTATTATGTGCTTGAACGTGTTTATGTTCGGGTGGGTATGATGGAATTCAATCAATTATGGATTTGTTCTATAAGTGATTGAAGGTACATCATACCGGTGACCCTTCCCCCTCTGTGGCCACGGAGTGGGGCTGTGCTAACGACTGTATTGAGCATGAAGAAGCCTTTACAGACCTGTTGCGATTGTTGTATGGAGGGACGATATTATTATTGGATACTCTAATATAGGTATCCTTTCTTATATGGATCTCTTAGGGTATGAGTCCTATAAGAGGTGAATGTGCTTTGGAGGCAATTCACCAAAGAGTGGAGTTTTACTTCCACGTTGTACGACTTATTGTTCAGACGGGAAAGGTAAAATGAGGTAACGTAAGATGTTTACCGCTTTCATAATGTGTTAAGTGTTACCATGCTACGTGTTGCATCTTGTTTGGCATCTTGCTGCATTCATAATAGCTCATTGAGATTTATTCTCACCCCTCTCCCTTTACTGTTTTAGATTCCGAGACAGGTGACCCGAACCAATGAGGCCGGGGATATCATTGTGGACTTTTACTTTTGGGGGCTTGTCAGGTTAAGTATAGGAGTTGGTTATTAGGAGTATTTATTTAATATTCCTCTTTCACAAGTTGTATGGAAAACTCTTTTGTTAAACAATGTTATTTAGGGTTTCCAATGTAATTGATCATATTACGGTTTATTAAAGTTGTGGTTGGATTTCCTCTAAGTAGAGATATTATCAATTTATTTTCTTTGGAAGTTTGAAAAGTGGTTTTCTTTTAAAGGCAAATAAATGTTTTAAAAATCTAAGATGGTTTTTCTTAGATTGAGCCTCTCCAACTCGGGACACGCTTTAGGTTCCGGGTTGGGGTGCTCACAAAGGGTGTATTAAGGAATTCCACCAAGAAGTTGCTAGGAGCGGTTTGCTAGGTGCGGTTGATAATGCGGTCTGCAACTCCTGAACTGCAACCTCAAATTCAATGAGTCTTGTGCCAATTTTCAAGCCTAATTTAACCTATTCTATAAAATGATCTTATCTAAAAAAATTGAAATCTAAACTTCATTACATATGGACCTAAAGTCCTTAAAATAGATAGGAGGTTATGGTATCAATCAAATCTTAAGCTAATCTAGGAGGATTAAAATAATGCATACCTAACAGGGTGAATCACATAATGCCATGTCATAATAGTGACATGGCATTATATCCCTGTGACTCAACCTAAAAATATTCAACATAAGATTCTTAATATTCTTAGTAATAAAAATATTATACACATTTTGTCCCAAAGTAAGTAAGGTTTCTATTTCGTCTTTTTTTACGTTCATCCTAGAGTAAAGTTTTAAAATGGAAAATAATGACAATTTTTGCCCTTATCATGCTTATAATTACAAAAAACCACAACATAACGTACATACTTCGTATTTCAATTAACTTGAATCATAAATAGTGTTTTTGATAATTAAGTCTTCAAGCCACTCAAACTGTTTGCCCATTTTTTTTCTTAATAAGCGTGCAATATGACTGCAACATTCTTATTCCAAAATGAAAGAAGTATCACTTAAAATATTAAACTATACAAATTATACCAAAAGCTAATTTATACTTTATTGGATGCACATAGTATAGATAAATTTTGTATCACATAAACAAATATAGATTCAGAATTACCTCACAAAATATGATTCACTAAACATAAAAGTGTTACTTATTCATGAATTGAGGTTTTTTTAAAGTGATTATATCTTTTAGTAGTATATAAAAAACTAAATGCCTTGAGTACATTGTTTAATATAATAATATTTATATCCCAAAATGAATGACCAAAATATTTTAAATTTATCGTTAATCAAGAAAAAATTAGAAAAATAATTTAGTTTTTCGTTTTGGGACGGAGTATACTTTTTCTAAAAGGAGACCTTGACAACGATGTAATGCTTAGGATCATATTTGATCAGTTTCATAAAAAAAAAAAAAGGAACATGTTTGATCAACACATAGAAAAAAAGAATCAAGATAATTACCTAAGTTAAAAATCACAACAAAAAATATTCTTAAAAACTATAATTGAGATGATCAAATTAAATAATACTAAGAGAATGATAGAATCGATTTAAATCTGTCCGTGGAGGTTTAGCTTTCAATGGCCATAATGCGGAGAATGAAAAATTAGAATAATGAAGTTAGCTTTGTTGAATTTTGGTTGCTTGTCTTCTTTGCGAGATCATGTTCGGCGCGGACTTAACAACAGTTTCTTTATCATCACCAAGTATCACTTGGTACACTTGATAGGAATTAGGAAATCATAAATACTCGTATCTTTTTTGTTGAGTATTTTATTAATCAAGCATTAAACAATCAAGAAGGCAGGCTCAAATGGCATACAAACCGAGTTAATATGCATTAGAAATTGGTTATACATCTAACAACCCAATATACATTAAGGTTAGTAAACAACATTAAATGTTAGTAAAACACTGATATTTCTATTCTAAGAATAATAGCTCGTTAGAAATTGAAATATCATTTAATTATTAATTACTATTGAAACTATGCAGCACAAATTTAATTTGAAAAAAAAATGGATTTGAGAGAAAAAAGAAAGACAAACTTGGAAGAGGCAGATGCGCGAAAACGTATGCAAAAGAATAATAGATACAAATGAATGATAGTGATTTCTGGTTATAAAAAGAGATTAAGTTCTAGGACTATTACTTCCAAAAGACTTTAATTAGAAGACAATTTTCAAATTTTAAATTTAAACTAATAAAATATACTGATTTGATAAGCTGAAAATAATAAATATAATATGGTAATATGATTTGGGAATCTTACTTAAAAAGACTTACGAAGATGATAATTTCAAAATTTTAAATTTAAATTAATAAAATATACTAATATGATAATCTGATATGGGGATAATGGATAATGATACTTCCTCTATCTCTAATTGAATGACCATTATTGTCTCAAAATAAATGTTCTTTTAAATTTTTTTCATAATTCATTATATTTTTATAAATCTAAAATTTTAAAAATGAATTAAAAGAATGTTTATTATTTTTTCTAGATTAAAATTAATTTTTTAAAAATGATTCTTAAATTTTGAAAAAAATAATTCATCTTAGGATGGAGAAAATAATACAATTTAAACAAATTAAATTTATTCCAATAAAATAAACTAATCTAATAATCTAAAATCTAATATGGGAAATAATGATAAGAGAAATCAAGGCATGCTCCAAGAAAATGTTTCTACTTTCTACCACCATCACATTCTTTTGGATGAAGTAGTTGAACCGCTGTAGTTTGAATTTATTACGTTTAAAAATATTTTGTTTGGATTTAAAAGCTAAAATTTGTGTTTAAATCAAAATCTAAAATAAAACTCTTCATTGAATGTGACACATGGCGGCTAATAATTGGTAAACATAGAGCTGACTTGGAATTCCACGTGACGAACTGTATGGTCTTGAAATGTTTCTGCTTTTATATATTACTACCTCTGTCCCACACCAATTGATACTTATTTCCTTTTTTGTCCGTCTCACACCAATTGATACTGCCCAAAATTGAAGGAAATCTTCACTATTTTTCTCACTCATTCTCTCTCCTATTTTACTTTTACACTCACAACATTCTCTCTCCTAACTATTCATTTCACTCATTCTCTCTCCTATTTAATTTTTCATACTCACAACATTTTCTTTCACTTTTTTTCTCTCTTACCTTTCCTTAATATGTATGCCCAAAATTTTGGTATCAGTTGATGTGAGACGGAGGGAGTATATAGATTCTATTGGTTCTAAGACCACTTCCATCAGTGACTTTTTCATGAGAGTCACTACAAAAAAAAAAAAAGCAAAAATCAAAGAAAGTCATGAAAAGTCACAACCGAGGTTGGCCAATTGCCCTTCGGTTCACCCCGGTTGGGTCACAATTTATTGTTTTTTTTTTTCTCTTATTTCACCAAATTATTTTGATTTTGTGCTTATATAAATATATTATTAAATTAGTATATTTTATATAATTATAAAATTAAAAAAATAAAAAATATATCAAAATTCATTTTTTTATATTTGTATGGGTAATTATTTTTAATAATTGTACAGGTAATTTTAAAAATATTATTATTAATAAATTATTTTAAAAAATAAAATAATAAGTATTTTAGATAAGTTGAAGTAAAGAAAAAATAAATATTTTATTTTTAAAAGGTTGGGTTGAGTCACTGATGGGAGTATAAATTATATAAGGTTGGGGTTGTGTATATGGAAGTGAGAGAAATTAATATTTTATTTGAGATTGGATTGGATCGAGATCACTGATGGAGATAGTCTAAGCAAAGAACAACAATTATTATGCTTTTATGCTGGCAAATTCTAAATACAGGGAGTTTAAAATACAGGGATCCCGGGAAATTACTAATTTGCCCCTTTATATACCAATTTTTTTTTTTATCATTTCAAACACTCTCTCTCTCAGACTCTCCCTCTTCTCTGTGAACGAACGAGAGAAAGGCGATTTCAATCGACTCGCAACAACGGAAAAAGGAAAAATCGATAATGGTGAGAGTAAAAATCCCGCCCCAACCCCGCCGCACCGGAGCCGACGCTACCGCCAAAGTAATCGTCGCCGGAGCGTCCTCTTCGGCCGTGCCCGTAAAGAAGGTAAACTTAAACCTAATTTAATGGGACATCTCGAGTGAAACCACTCGAGATGAATCTCGAAGTGGGTTTATACGAGATGTCTCGTATAAACCCACTGAGATGCATCTCGAGTGGTTTCACTCGAGATGTCATCCCACCGTTGTTGTTGATTTGTGTTAGATTGTTTAAAATTGAATCCAAGTTTTGGCATAAACCGGGTAGCAATGAACTGGGTTTTAATGGGACATCTCGAGTGAAACCACTCGAGATGCATCTCGAGTGGGTTTATACGAGATGTCTCGTATAAACCCACTCGAGATGCATCTCGAGTGGTTTCACTCGAGATGTCATCCCACTGTTGTTGTTGATTTGTGTTAGATTGTTTAAAATTGAATCCAAGTTTTGGCATAAACTGGGTAGCAATGAACTGGTTTTAATGGGACATCTCGAGTGAAACCACTCGAGATGCATCTCGAGTGGGTTTATACGAGATGTCTCGTATAAACCCACTCGAGATGCATCTCGAGTGGTTTCACACGAGATGTCTCTAATGTATTGTCTCTCTCTTATTTGTGTTTTTGTAGGCACGTGAACCTATGACCGTTTCGGCTAGAAAGAGGAAGGCCGATAAGCGTTTGGAGAGAAGAAAACCGGAGGAAGGCCCTAAGACGAGGGAGCCACACTGATGATGAGCGGGGAGGAGGAGGCGGCGGTCGATAGGGATAGTGGGGAGGAGGAGGAGGAGGATAGTTCGATGGGGAGGAGGAGGAGGATAGTTCGATGGGGAGGAGGAGAGTGATAGTTACGGTGGTGGAGGTGGAGGTGGAGGTGGAGGTGGAGGTGGAGATGGAGATGATGATGATGGTGGAGGTGGAGGTGAGGAGGAGGGGGAGGAGGAGCAGGAGGAGGAGGAGGAGGATATAGTAGAGCCTCCTAGACCACTGAGACATGGGAGGAGGCGGGGTCAGGTTGTGGCTATCGGGCGGGGACGGGGGAGGAGGCAGGGTGTGGAGGGGCGACCATCATGGCAGCTTGAGAGGGACCCCGCGGTGGCCCAGAGGATGTTTCCTTGCTATACGGGTTCGGTGATCACCGAGCCGGACAGATTTGGAGTGACTCCATTAGTGAGTCATTAGTGACTTTCCAGACGAGACTGACGCATCTGGATAGGTAAGCTACTAATTAATGTGATATGTTTAAAATCTTGAAGTCATTTATACCACACACACACCGTAAATATTCCTTTACTTATCCCATGCTGCTTTTCTCGAGAATTGATTATATTTTTTGTTTCGAATCAACAGGTTCGACCGTGATGCGCATCCGGCTGCCGATAGAGCCTGGCTGGCCCTCGTGGATGCGTCGGGCCTCCAGCAGCTGCACGGTGCGGTCATTCAGAGGCCGAACCATGCGGCCGCTACGGATTTTTGGAACGGTGGTCTCCCGAGACTAACTCGTTCCATATGCCTTGGGGGAGATGACGATCACGCCGCATGACGTCTTTCATATCCTAGGTATGTTGTTGTTATATACTACACTCCGTCCCGCACGACTTAGGATTTTGGTCAACTTGAGTTCACTTTGACCGAGTAATTTAAACAAAAAATAATTATCCAAATAAAATTCTAAAAATTGTTATTGTATCAAGCCTATATGAACTGTCTACATTCATGTCAGCATTACTGTTTATTTTTATAAATTCATCTCTTGTACTGAAATGTTTATGTTCATTTTCATTTTACAGGTATCAGCTGTGTAGGCCGACCTGTTCGGTATCCGGACCCGCCTCGACCTATCCGGCATCCGTAGCCACCTCCGCTGATCGGCACCGGGTACTCATTGAGGGAGGTCGAGCGCCTATTTACTCGGGCCGTAGAGAGGGCATGACAGATGCCCAGCCGTGCGTCCGCGTATATCCCGCACCTATTGGGTTGCACGATGTTCGTGGACAAGAGCGAGATAAGGTGCCCGCAGCCTACCTTCCTTTGCATGGATCTAGACAGCCTCCCCACTCTCTCCCGGGGATCAGCCACTTTGGCATATATGTACCGAGAGTTGGGGAAGGCGTCCGTATCCGGATGCAAGCAGATGGGCGGTTGTGCGGCTCTCCTAGAGGTACATCTTACTCCATTCACTTTCTTTTACCGTCTACTCCCCCCCACCTCTCGTTATTAAATGTTGCATTTGAGTAGTTTTTAATACTTTTTACATACATATCAGCCCGGATATACGAGTACTTTCCGGTTTTCGGCGAGTTACCGACCCGCAAATGGCGCGAGGGCAGCCGAGAGCCCGTAGATGGTCTCGTGATGATTCTACTGGGAGGTCGTTCGATCATCTTGTGCAAGATCGCCGCATTCTTGACGGGATGGGGCCGACAGTGTGAGTTATTCATATTAAAACCGTTATACGTTTTTGTGTCCTTCCTTCCGATATTATGTTGACTTTGCCTAACAATGTCTACTCACAGGTTATTTGGACTCCTTATGGGACCGGGTCGGACACGATACGCCCGTTTCATACTACAGGTGTTATACGCTTACGTGACATCACCGAGGCGTATATGGCCGATCGTGTGACCAGCAAGCCGGTACCAGAGAGGATCCCCGCATCGCCCCCATAGCGAGCGAGATATGCGTTTTGGCAAAGGGTCGAAGGGGTATCGAAGCATTATGGTGGTGACATAGATCGACTTGGCGTATTGGGTTGAGTTTGGCATGGCGGAGTTCAGGGCCGATACCCGTTGGGGGCCACTATTTACAGGAGATCATCCCGCGCCTGTTCCTCACGTGACTCCGGATTATATGGCTTGGTTTCGTGCGAGGAGTCATATTCGGATAGCTAATCCGATACACGATCCCCGGTGACATTCCACCTCCCCCACCTCCCCAAGCCGATGTTCCACCGCAGCCCTATGGTTGCGCAGAGGCACGAGCTAGGCTACGCCATCGCCGACGGATGAGAGGTTCCCAGGACGGCGAGCTACTCTTAGAGAGATCTACGAGATGTTAGGAGGTCCCACTTAGGATTTATTTGTTTGCTTCAGTTTGAACTTGTAGTGGACACCTTTTTAGATTGTTTTAGTTTTGTTGTTGATGTTGTGTTGTAACTCCACTTCCTTTAATATTTTGACCAATGTCATAAGCATGAAAAAGTCTTAAAATGTCATCTAGATCTTAGAAAAAATTTAAAAAAATAAAAAACCTATACGTGTACCACTTTCGGATGCTCGGGACATATTCCTTAAAACCCTAAAAAATGGGACATTTTTGTAACTCCACTTCCTTTAATATTTTGACCAATGTCATAAGCATGAAAAAGTCTTAAAATGTCATCTAGATCTTAGAAAAAATTTAAAAAAAAATAAAAAACCTATACGTGTACCACTTTCAGATGCTCGGGACATATTCCTTAAAACCCTAAAAAATGGGACATTTTTGTAACTCCACTTCCTTTAATATTTTGACCAATGTCATAAGCATGAAAAAGTCTTAAAATGTCATCTAGATCTTAGAAAAATTTAAAAAAATAAAAAACCTATACGTGTACCACTTTCGGATGCTCGGGACATATTCCTTAAAACCCTAAAAAATGGGACATTTTTGTAACTCCACTTCCTTTAATATTTTGACCAATGTCATAAGCATGAAAAAGTCTTAAAATGTCATCTAGATCTTAGAAAAAATTTAAAAAAATAAAAAACCTATACGTGTACCACTTTCAGATGCTCGGGACATATTCCTTAAAACCCTAAAAAATGGGACATTTTTGTAACTCCACTTCCTTTAATATTTTGACCAATGTCATAAGCATGAAAAAGTCTTAAAATGTCATCTAGATCTTATAAAAAATTTAAAAAAAAATAAAAAACCTATACGTGTACCACTTTCAGATGCTCGGGACATATTCCTTAAAACCCTAAAAAATGGGACATTTTTGTAACTCCACTTCCTTTAATATTTTGACCAATGTCATAAGCATGAAAAAGTCTTAAAATGTCATCTAGATCTTATGGAAAATATGACATCTCGTGTATATTAACACGAGATATCTATATGAAATCTCGTGTATAACTACACGAGATGATATTTGAACATCTCGTGTAGACCTGCACGAGACGCGTCTAAATTTCCATAAATCGTTGTGTTGAAAGGAATTTGACGTTTAAAATTCCGAACATAAATCCGTAAAACACACCAACGCCATTCTCATTCAAAAATTCAATTTTTTAAGTTCATAACATGGATTCCTCAAATAATAACATGGATTCCTCACATAATTCTCCCCAAAGTTCTCCAAGTTTCAATGATTATGCCTCACAAACTTCTCCACAAAATTCTTATGATTGTGTTGACCTTGATACGATAGATTTTCTCATTGATGAAGAAGAAGAAATCTTACAAAATATTCCTCCACATCAACATTCTCCAAGTGTCAATGATCCTAGCTTCGATGAAGTAAGTTGTTAATTTTTTTTTTTGTGTATTGTGATCAAAATAAAAATAAAAATCCCATCTTGTTTTAAAAATCCCATCTTGTTTTTTTTTAAACTGTACAGGGGACATCTCGGGTAAATACACTCGAGATGCATCTCGAGTGAGTTTACTCGAGATGTGTCTCGTGTAATATTACTCGAGATGTGTCTCGAGTGGATATACCCGAGATACATGCTGGATCCTGGAAACCGACTGATACTACCGTATTTGTATTTTGCGGGGTTCCTACCGGACATCGATGATGAATTAACTACATCACAAACATTTCAAACTTCGGGGCTGAGCTTCTTGCCCATGTACAAGCCATCGCGAGGCGCCGTAATATATACCTTGTTATAAAGGACTCGAAGAATAGACGTGGAAATGTTCTTGCGTACGCAAACATAATTTGTCATTTTGGTGGACAACACAGGGCCGGAAGATCAATGAACAAAAGGAAGACAAGTACGAAGAAAAGGGATTGCACTTTTAGACTATATGCCAAAGAAAGGGGTGGTGATGGGTTATGGGGTTATGTTGTGAAGAATGGGGTGCATAATCATGAATTTCCTAAGTATCCGGAAGGGTTTCTGTCGGGAAATTGACACCCTAAGTGAATACGCGGCGGTTTGTACCGCGAGCGAATGTTCGTTGCGTCCGAATAACATAGTAGGAATGTTAAAGATGCAAGATGAGACGAACGTCAGCACTCCGATGCACGTTCGCAACGCAGTCACAAAGTATAGAGAAGGAGAAAGACAGGGGAGGACCGCGCTTCAACATTTCCTAAAATTGCTCGCCGATGATGGGTATACATACTTCATGAGGATTGACCACGAGAGTGGCACGATCGGAGATATATTCTTCGCTCACCCTACAAAGCATTGAAGATTCTTAAGCATTTTCCGTATGTTATCGAGGGTGACTGCACCTTCAACACCAACTGCTACGGATTGTACTTCTTGCGGATTGTGGGGTTTACTTCTACCGGCCATAATTTCACAATCGCGTCTGTGTTCCTCAGGCATCAGAGTACGGGTGATTATAAATGGGTATTGGAATGTTTGCTCAGTCTGTTTACACCTCCTCAGTTGCCTACAGTTTTTGTCACAGATCGGGAGTTGGGTTTCATCGGTGCTATCCGTTTAGTTTTTCCCCACACCGCACACATCTTGTGTCGGAGGCATATAGAGATGAATGTTAGAGAGCGTGGGTTGAAAGAAACCGGTAGCATTGACTTTGCAGAGTCGTTCATGAGGAGGTTCAATAAAGCAATCTCAGCCTCTACCTCCGACGAATGGGATGAACGTTGGAAGAATTTTCTTGTCGATTACAAATCTTACCCTAAATTATTGGATTACCTCAGCGATACCTGGATTACTCCGTACGCTCGGAATATTCTGTCCATGCACACGGATGTGTTGAAACACTTTGGGACCCATACAACAAACAAGGTGTGAGGGTGAGCATAACAGTTGAAGAAGGCATTGGAGAGTGCTTCTTCTACTTATGACACGATCTTCAAGACGACTCGTAGAATCTTTCATATCCAGCTAACAAATATCAGCGGTTTATGAATAGAGCGAAGACCGTAACTCCACTTGATTTGGATAAACTTAATCTGTTTCGCAACCTATTGACTAGAGTGTCGGTACATGGTTTGGATCTTATCGAAAGGAGCGGTCTCGAATTCGGACACTCAAGTATGGTCGTACTCCGGGATATGTCATCAATGAGGCGATTGCGGGTGTTACATCAGGCGGACACATGGACTTCCCTGTTCCCATGAGATTTCACATATAGAGGAGCGTGGGGACGGATTGAGCTTTCCATGATTGATGAGTTACGGAAGAAGTTGGACATTGAAGTGGACACCCGTTCATCCGAGGATCCCTCATAGATATCGGCAGTTTTCGAGATGTGTTGGCTAGAGTTGAGACGGCACACAGGCCGTAAGGAGAAGGTTATTATGGCGAGATGGAAGAAGGGCTTAATCACCACGCGATGGTTGCTTCCGAGCCGGATCATACTTCAAAGGCGAATCAACCCCGGCCGGAAGTTCAAGAGAACCGTCGAATTGGGAGCATACAAACAACTTTTATGGAGTCCCCGCTACACCGCCCTCGACTAGAAAAGGGTATGTATTTTCATGCAAATTATGCCTCAAATCTTTGGGTGTTTGTTGTACATTTGACACGCTTCTCACACTTCTTTTTATTTTTCCTGTTTCGGGTCTAGATGTGCATTCATGGCATCAACCCAAGGGAGTTTGGATTCCACGCGCAAACGGAAATCACCTACCAAACCCACACCATCAACCCCGCTAGTACTCCTACGTCTCATCCACCGCTAGCTCCTTCCTGGTCGTGGGAGAGGACGGGGGTCGAGGTCGAGGTCGAGGTCGAGGACGGGGGTCGAGGACGGGATCATGGTCGGGGACGTGGAGAGGGAAATGGACATCCCAATCACACTAGTATATACGACTCCGCGTACTTGGCGTATTTTCCGCCTTTCATTATCCCTTATATTGGAGGCATAACCAACGTCAAAGGAGATGGTCATTGTGGCTATAGAGCCGTAGCATTACAAATATACGGAGATGAGGAGTCGTGGGGCCGAGTTCGCTCGTAATGTTACACAGAGGTGCGTGATCACCAAGAGCTTTATGAGAGAGTTCTATCTTGGATACCGTATCGGAGCCGTTACGTAAGCTTGCTTGTTATGAGCAGTGGGCGCCAGGCTATTATTGGATGACGCTCCCGAGAGGTTGGGCACATCATTGCCACGAGGTATAACGTGGCGTTTATTTCGTACGGATCTAGCGGTGGCAACTTATGCCTTCCGGTGGCCGTACGTGCGGGAATCTGACCACCGAGACGGACACAGCGATTGTCTTTGGGACAAAGTCCCCACCCATTTTATAGCGGTATGATACTTTACTTTATCATCTATATTATATTAGTTATATTTTGTTGTCCTACTTATAGTCGTTATATTTGATGGCCTTGTATTTAAGCTGTTAATGCTTTTGCGGCTTCACATGTTAGGCAATGATTACCCCATTCCACCAACACCGCTCCACTTGGAGGTCCCAATGTGATCCAAGCGCAAGGCAACCGCACCTCCCATACCAAGATAGGACATCGAGTACGATCGACTATATGAGGAGGACAACGATGCAAGAAGACAAAGATTACATTTGGGATAGTATATGTGTTATGGTTTTTTATTTATCCACTTTGTATGAATGTTTGAATTAATTGCTTTCGTTTCGTAAACACTTTCATTTCGTAAACAATTTGGCGATACTATACGTGTAATGGTATATTCATCCCTCCCATGGTTTTTGTGGAGATGTCCTATCACATTCACAATCAAATTTTATTCCAAGTTCGATCTCTTGTTAGCTTTTCCTGTCTTTGAAGTGAAACATTAGCCTCGATGCATATCTCGTGCGATGCTGAGATGTCCTCTTGTATCTCGGGTAGACTTACACGACATAAATCTCGTGTAAATGTACCCGAGATATGTCGTGTAAGTCTACCCGAGATGTAAGAGGACATCTCGGGTAGACTTACACGAGACGGGCAGGGGCAGCGATGGAACAAATTAGATCCCTGTATTTAAGATCCCTGTATATAAATATATCCTTTTATGCTTTTAAGTCAGCAAAATTATTTGATTTTTATTGTCGGCTGCAATCAATAATTATATTTTCATGTACTTTCCAATTTAAAATTCTTAATTTTTTTTTATTTGTCATATAATAAAATTTTTAGTTGTTTTATTATTTAAAATGACAGTGAGACACTTGTCATTCTGAGAACAAAAAACTCTTTACCCCACTTTCTCTCTCTTACTATATTTTCATACCCATAATATTTAATTTTTCTTAATTTTCGTGCAAAGTCAAACTAAGAACATTAAACGAAACGGAGGAGGAGTATTTTATTTTGTTTTATCAAGTAGTTTTCACTTAGAAGTGACAAATTATTCAACTAATAAGCATTGATTGATTAGAGGCCTAGACCTAGAGGGTAGGAACTAGGAAATATAATCAACATTATGAATATTTTTCAATTCAATATTAAAATAATTTATAGATTTTATGGTGGGCCCTCACTTACTTAATGTAGCATGATTAGATAACTATTTGACCTATGGACAATTATAATATGATTTACTTACTGATTTAGTGACTTAATAAGGGTTTAAGGTCACCATATAATATCTTGATTAAGGAAAGTGGGTGATCTTTTTCTTTCCTAAGCTACCCTCCCTATTTCAATATACTCTCATTTTAATTTTGATAAACAATTTAAATAATCCCATTTTAGTTTTAGTAAATAATTTGAATGGACTTTAATCGAAATTTTATAATTTTTTTTATTATTATCATAAAATTTTAAATTATTATATATTCACTACATATAATACTATCTTTAATAATTTTTTAAAATCTCATGAGAATGATTAAAATTTTAATTAAATATAAATACTTAGACTATTTTCGGGGATGGGTGGTACTAAAAAATATATGTTCTTTGTTCCATAATAATAAGTGTTTTTTTTGTCATAAAATATATGCTTTGTTTTTTAATAAGAAATTATTTTTAATAAAAATTTCATTATGGTACAAATAATATAAAATACAAAAAATATATTTTTAGACTGTTTAATAAATCTACACTTATCGAACGTATATACTATTGGTTTGTTAACGTTGTATTTGCTTTCTCTCGGAAAGATTTCGAACCCTTTCTCTACGTTATATATGAAGCCAAAATCTTATAAAAAACACGTTTTTTCTTTAACTTAGAAAAAACGTGTTTTGTTTCCCCGCTAATGTAACAAAGTGTCAGTGTAAAAAAGTGACAATGCATACTCCCTCCGTCCCACAATAATATGTAAACTTTCTATTTTGGGCGTCTCACAATAATATATACTTTCCCAAAATGAAAAGGAATCTTTACTATTCCCTCCACTCATTCTCTCTCCTACATTATTTTAATACTCACATCACCATTATAATTTACTATTCTCTCCACTCATTCTCTCTCATACTTTATTTTCACACTCACAACACTTTCAATATAATAATTTCTCCTTAATCCCCGTGCATTTTGCAAAAGTTCATAAAATTGTGGGACGGAGGGAGTATATATTAAGTGTCAATGACTCAATGTTAATGCAACAAAGTATCAGTGTTAGTGTAACAAAGTGTCAGTGCATGTATATTAAGTGTCAATGTAAAAAGTGACAATGTTAATGTAACAAAGTGTTAGTGTTAGTGTAACAAAGTGCCCATATGAAAAGTGCTAGTGCATGTATTATTAAGTGTTAGTATAAACAGTGCCAGTATAGGGTAAAAAAATGTCAGTGTTAGTATAAAAACGTGTCAGTGTGAAGAATGCCAGTGTATGTATTATTAAGTGCCAGTATAAAAATGATTTTTCCTTAAACTTAGAAAAAAACACATCTATAGTATAAATCACAACCCCTCCGTGAACAGTACAATGAACAGTACCACATGCCAAATTTTCCATTTTGCCCTCACTAAGTTGTCCCTTTCCCATTTTGCCCTTTAAAAAAAAATATTTTAAATTAAAAAAAAATAAAAAATGTGTCCTTGAACACGGGCTTTTACTAGTTTTTTTTATAAAATCAACTCATATTTGAAATGCCGTAATTTGAAGAAAAAAAAAACGTTGTACTCCCTCCGTCCCATTATAAACCACAAATATTCCTTTTTTTCCATCCCATTATAAATCACAAATTCACTATTTCTTCCGCTCATTCTCTCTCCTATCATTATTTTAATACTCACAACACCATTATAATTTACTATTCCCTCCACTCATTCTCTCTCCTATTTTACTTTTACACTCACAATATTTATATCATTATTTTTTTTCTTAATCTCCGCGTAAACAGTAAATTTTCTCTTTCTACCGGGACGGAGGAAGTATTTGCTTTTTGGTGACAAGTTTTCTTGCTAAATTACGATAACTTAGACACTAATAATTTAATAATGGCTGAAATATTCGAATCGGGTCGAGCACGCTTGTTTAGAGTAAAGTTAGAGTTAGCTTGTGGTTAGGTTTTGAGCAAGAGCAAGTTTTGGGAGAAACTAGTTTCTCCGTAAATTATAAAAAGTCCACTTTTTTTCTACTTGCAAGTAGTTAGCGAATATTTAGGAACAGTTTATAAAACAGGACTTTCTATAACTTAAGGAGAAACTAGTTTCCCCCAAAATATTGTGTTTGAGCAATTAATGGTGAATGTTATGTTGATAAATTAACCTTTTATTTTAATTTGAGAATGCTTAATCATTATATTTTAGACAATAAACCTAAAAATAAATACTAAAATGATAGTGATAACGTTCTTTGCTTTAAAAAAAGTCGTTAACTTAGTTAATACTAGGTTGCTGTTAAACGAAATGAGCTAGTTCGAGCTCAACTCTGGCTCGACTTATAAAAACTTGAGTTTGAGTGGTTCGAGATGAACTCGAGCTCGAGCTTGAATCAATTTTTTCAATTCGTTTTGTTATCGAAACGGCTCGTGTTCGACTTATTTTTTCGACGAGCTTTGATCGAGATCGACTTATTTGAGCTTTGATCGTTTAGCTCGTTAGAAACTCGAATGATTTTGTTCGCATATAACTTGAGCTCGAGATCCGCTCGGTAAGCTTGTTAACACGTAAATTTATTGTCGGCTCAGCTCAAACTCGATTCGTACTCGTCGTAATCTCGAATCATTATTAATTTTGTAATAAATACACATATAATATTTAATATATGCATATACAAAATAATATAACTAATTTTTCAACTCTGCTCAAACTTTGCTCTCGACTCGTTAAAATTTGAGTTCGAGCAGCTTGTGAACATATCTCAAACTGTTCGAAACTCGATTTGAGTTGAGGTCGACTTAAGAAAAACTCAAGCTCAAAAAAAAAGGAGGGAAATGGACCAATTATAGATATTAGAAATTTTGGACCTTCTTGGACCGTAGGAGATCTCTACACTTAGGCCCAATATATTTATTGGGCCTAAATTCGGTAGCCTGATGTTTTTGGAATACTGAAAGATAAAATTGGACTGGGCTAAAAAACTCTGAAATAAGATAAGTTTTAAATGGGCCCAATATCTAACTACATGTCCTCTGACCAAGCAAGTGAAGGAGCCATGACACATACTCCCTCCGTCCCAATAAGTGCTTCATCAATTTGGGTGGGCACGCAAATTATGAAAATGGGAGGGAAAAAAAATGTTGTGAGTGTAATTTGAAAATAGGAGAGAGAATTAGTGGAGGGAATAGTAAATTATAATGGTATTGTGAGTATTAAAATAATGTAGGAGAGAGAATGAGTGAAAGAAATAGTAAATATTATTTGCCAAAAAAGGAAAGGTGAAACTTCTAACGGAACGCCCTTTTGGGTAATTAGTGAAACTTTTATTGGGACGGAGGGAGTATAATCATCCAACAGATCTCTGAATATGATTTTTTTTTTTAAACATTCATTTTTGGAAAGAAACAGTATACTCCGTATTACAAATAAATCTAAGTTTAGAGATAGATACAAAATTTTTAAATGTGGATATCAATACAACAAGACATATGTTAAGTATCAAATCTAACGGTTCTTTTAATTATCGCAAGTGTATGGACTATAATAGTATAGCTAATGCAAGTACGGGTCGATTTTACGAGGATATGATTTATTTTGAGAAATATTTGTTTTTACAAAATTTATAAAAATAAGATTGGGAGAATTTCGTTTTGAGATTAGAAAATGATAAAAACAAACACAGAAAAATTTTAATTGAACTCTTATAATATGGAAGCATTTTCGGGATTGAAATTCGTATAGTCGTTTATTCATCAATTATTCATGTCTTTGAATAGTGATGCAATTGTCAGAGGCTCCTCAGCCTCCTGAGTATAAGGGTGCTTCGCCACCCTGGCCGCATGCGCACATCCCGCGATTTACCTCCGCCGCATACCGAGGGCCGGATCGGTGGTCCAGATTAGTCCTAGCCGGGAACTCCGGATATCAAAAAAAAAAAAAAAAAAAAAAAAAAAAAACAGTAAGGATCCATTAATGTTCGGAAATTCACGTACTTTTCATTCAAGGAACATCCCTAGGCCATAACTAGAATCATACAAATTAGACGTCTCCAAAATGTAAGTCATTTAGAGTTTGATATGAAGAAAATTATTAAGATTAAGAAAAGATGTCATGATTTATAAAGATGATGAATAAAGACTTTTGAGTTTCCAACCCCAAGAATTAAGGAGATTACTCACTACCCATACTTAAACTAAACATAAATAAATAAAAGATAGGAATAGAAGAACTTATGCTTATATGAAAAATGAAGGGTGGGAATAACTTTGATATCTTTATTGCTTCAATACTTCAAGTAACTGCAAGAACAAAGATTGAATCTTCGAGAGATTTTTAAGTAATAATGTTAGAGAGTTTTTTGCCATGTGTTTCTATGTATCTTCAGATAATTTTCTATATCTAAAACTGATTCAAAAGGACTTTTAAATAGGCATCCTAAGTTAAGGGTGTGATTCTTAAAAAAATTTGTCAGAGGTGCCTTTTCAGCTTGGTAACAGTAAGTGCACGGCCGTGCGTTATGACTTGTACGGCCGTGCAAGCTTTGGCGCCAAATTCTCTTTTGAACTGGCTTGAATGCACGGCCGCTCCCTTTTTGCTGTTCGACCGCTCCAGCTTTGCACGGCCACTCCACTTTAGAAGACACGGCCGCTCCAGAGGACTTGTGCCATTTTGGCTTGACAGGAACAATTGCACGGCTGCTCCACTTTATAGAGCACGACCGCTCCAGCTGCCTGGATGACAAGCTTGAAGTTGTTCCTTCCTTAGCTTTGATCCATAAGCTCCTTATATTCATAAAAAATGGTCCTAAAACATGTATAAATATACAAACATAGCAACAAGCATAAAATCTCATATACTCCCTCCGTTCCACGTGAATGCAAACTTATTTCTATTTTGGTCCGTCCCACATGAATGCAAACTTCCCAAAATGCCAAAGAATATTCACTATTTCACCCACTCATTCTCTCTCCTACTTCACTTTTACACTCACAACATTCTCTCTCCTCACTATTCCTCCCACTCATTCTCTCTCCTATTTAATTTTTCATACTCACAACATTTAACATTTTCTCTTTCTTACATCACTTTTCCTTAATTCCCACACCCAAAAAGTTAGTCCACATTCACGTGGGACGGAGGAAGTATATAATAAAATGAAGCTAATTGAATACTAAATAAATGAGAACAAAAACTAAATAAATAATATAAATATAATGCTATAAATGACTATAAGTCATTTATCAACATACTAGTGTACAAATAATTTAGAACATATGGTAGAAGCTACAAATTAATAGCAGCAAGGGCAATTGATAAGAGGCTTGTTGTGATATGCTCCTGCTACTTGTACCTCCGGCTAAGCCACCACCACTCCTGCCTCCACCTCCACCTGCAGATCCACCTCCACTGCTGCCACCCCTGCCTCCACCCCCACCTCCACCTCCACCTCCGCCTTCTCCACCTCCACCCCCGCCTTCGCCACCACCACCCCCGCCTTCGCCACCACCACCCCCAGCAGCAGCCGATGAATTCAGAAACAGAACAACAACCATCAATAGCACAATCACAATCTTCAGAAAACTAGTTGAAGACACTGGCTGGTGCTTGTTCATCTTGACAGAGCAAATTAGAAATGCAAACAATATCAGAACTACGCTGGGCTTTATACCCAAAAACAACAGCAATCGTGTCCTTTATTTGTCTACAATCCGTGTCTTAATTACAACTACATGGAAAATGATGTAACGTGTACTAATTAATTACATTAAAGAATAGTCAAAACTGGCCTGGGGTGCTTCACGATGTTGACATGTTTGCGCTCAAAATAATTTCTTTATTTATCTGCTGAGGATAATAATATGATTATCAGTTGAGTGTATTATAAATGTCAATGGTTTTCCAACACTCTTGTAATATTTTACTTCTTAAACATATGGCAAGCAACCTATGGATGGATGGAGAAACTAGGCTGGTATTCTGAAAACAAGGGATTTGAAAACAACTATGTCTATTTAGATCCATGATGAATTAGTCCTGTAGTTATATTTGTGTGGGCTTTGGCCCAACACATGTGCAGCCCATAAAATTGATTAAATAGACCAAATATTTAATTTGGCCAACAGCCCTTAGTTTCCAGCTACTTCTTTTTGAGATATTAAGATTGACCGTGACTTGGTCTCCTCCCAAGTCTTGTTTGCGATCAGTATTTGGTTTCCATCAGCGGCGATTTTGCCGCGTCGTCCCTCATCCTTCGCGGTTGATCGGGTAAGCTCTTATCTGATCTTCTCCTTCTTCGTCTTATCTCTTCTCCCCTCAGCGCCTATTTAAACCCCCCACCCCCTTTCTCTGCAGCAATCAACACACGGGTAAACACACGAGCACTTCTCTTCTTGTTTTACACACTGTCTCTTGAGGTATAATTCGGGGCATAGAGAGTTTGAGGGTATTCTTGCTGGGATTACTGTGACTATTGAGGGTTTGATTCAGATTGAGATTTGTTCTCTGTTGTTGGTCTGTTTAGGTTATCTCTCGCTCACATTAAGCTTGATTCTAATTCTCTGTGGGTGTGTGTTTTGGGTTCCTGATCGGAAGGTGTGTGTGTGTGTTGTTTGGCGAGGCAAAGTTGGGAGTGGGCGTTGGTTTTCCCTTAGGCTGTTTGGGATCGGCTGGAATTTTTGGGTCTGTGCACTGGCGGTTTGGGACTGCATTGCTGCCTTGGATCATTTTGCCTTGGATTGTGGCTGGTTTTCGGAATATTCGGATACTTGGGCCTGAGCCGATTACTTACTCTTTTACTCTGTTTAAATTTCAGTTTCTGTTTCATATTTAGAGTTTTTTCTGTTCTTCTGTTACTAATTTGTTTTTATTTTCTCTGTTTGTGCATGTTCTGAGTTTGCAAATTCCTGGGCATTAAAGGTGAGAAAACTCAACAGTGGTATCAGAGCCTGGTTGCGCTTTTGCGAACGGTGAACGGTAAAATAAGAAACCTAGTAAAAGGTTTCTTGGGTAAGGAAAATAAAATCATTTTGTTTGTTATTCGGTGTTTTTGAGTGCTTTGATACTTGCTTTTTACCTTATCTCTGTTTTTTTTTTAATTAGAAATTCACTATTGTTATGGCTACTAATGTTTATATGATGGAGCCATTCAATGGCAAAGGTGATTTTTTAATTTGGCAACAAAAAATGAAAGGTATTTTGATTAAAGAATAAGTGTTTAAAGCTGTAACTCAACAATTTGCTGAATCGGATACTCGTGAATTAAGACTTGAAAAGGATGAAAGTGCTTATTCTTCGATTATTTTGAATTTATCTCGTCGCCGTTATTAGAAAAGTTGGTAAACATGATAATGCTAAATCTCTTTGGGATAAACCGGAAGTGTATATGTTGAAACATCATTACCTAGTAAGATGTATTTGCTTGAAAGTTTTTCCAGCTTTAAATTGGACTTAAACAAAGACATGAATGATAACATTGATCGGTTTACTAAACTTGTGCAAGACATTAAGCAAACCGGTGATAAGAACATTGATGAATATACTCCTATTGTGCTCTTGAATGCTATACCCGACTCTTATGCGATGTTAGATCTGCGATTAAGTATGGTAGGATTTGAAATTGTGCTTGATACTGTGATTAACGGGATAAAAAGTAAAGAGTTAGAATTAAGAGTTAATAAGGGTAAATCATCTAATGTTGGTGAGGTTAATGTGGTGAGAGGACGACCTACTCACAGGAATAATAATCAGAATAAGCAACATGACAAGACTGAATTCAAGAAAATAATGAGAGGAAAAGAAGTAAGTCTAGGATCGGTAAAAGTAACAGAAAATGTTACAATTGTGATGAGATGGGACATTTTCGTAAAGAGTGTCCTAATCCCAAAAAGAAGAATCAAGACTTGCAAATTGACTGTAATTTTGCTTCCGGTGAAAATGAGCCTTCTGTTTTTATGGTTACTGAAACTGTGGTGAATTATGTTCATTATGTGAAAAATGAATGGTTGTTAGATTCTGCATGCACGTTTCACATGACACCTGATAAAAACATGTTTCATACTTATAGTGATATGAAAAGTGGCTCTGTTTCTTTAGCTAATGATAAAAAGTGTCAAATTGCTGGTATTGGAGACGTTTGTCTCAAGTTTGAGTCTGGTTCTTGCTTAACGTTGAAAGATGTGCGACATGTGCCTGATTTAGCTAACAATCTCATGTCTTGTGCATCTTTAGAAAATGATGGGTTAGAAGGGAAATGGGGTAATGGGTGCATGAAAATCTTAAAGGGGTCTCTTGTGATTTTTAAAGCTGAAAAGATTAGAAACTTGTATGTTTGCACTGCTGAACCAATGACTGATTATGCTAATGTTGTTAAAGTTGATAAAACTGATTTGTGGCATAAAAGACTTGGACACATGAGTAATAAAGGTTTGGAAATTTTGAATAAAAATGGTGTTTTTGGTAAAGATAAAATTTCTGATATGCCTTTCTGTGACTCTTGTGTGATGGGTAAGCAACATAGAGTATCTTTTCCCAATCCCCCTAATCCCAATCATTGTTAAAGTAAAGCAATTCTTGAGTATTTACATGCTGATGTATGGGGTCCTGCTAGTGAGACCACTCAAGGTGGAAATAGATATTTTTTATCTATAATTGATGACTTTTCCAGGAAAACATGGGTGTTTTTAATGAAAAATAAATCTGATGTTTTTGATAATTTTAAAAATTAGAAAGTCATGATTGAAAATCAAACAGTAGAAAAAATTAAAGTGCTTAGGACCGATAATGGACTTGAATTTTGCAATCATGAATTTGATAAATTTTGCTTAGAGAATGGAATTAAAAGGCATAAGACTGTGCCTTATACACCGCAACAAAATGGTGTTGCTGAACGTATGAATAGAACTCTATTAGAAAGAGTTAGAACCATGCTTGCTACTTCGGTTTGTCCAAGCATTTTTGGAGTGAGGCGTGATGATCGCCGCCTATCTTATAAATAGGTCTCCCTCTCGTCCCTTTAAATGGTAGATGTCCCGAAGCTTTTTTCCGAAAAACCTCGTTGATTATTCAAATTTGAGGATTTTTGATTGTGCTGCGTATGCCCATAGAAAAAATGATAAACTTGAACCTTGAACTGTGAGGTGTATTTTCTTGGGATACCCGAAGGGTGTCAAGGGATATAAATTATGGGTAAGGGATGAACCCGGTTTCAAAGTGGTCATTAGTCGTGATGTTGTGTTTAATGAAACTGATTTTCCTTGCTTAAATAATGTGCCTCCCCCTCCCTCTGCTCCAAATACGGTGGATCACTCTTATGTGCCTATTCCTGCTATTGTTAATGAGCATGTTACACAACCTGATGTGATTCCTCCAGTTGATAATCCTATTGATGTGATGATAATCCTATTGATGTGAATGAGCAAAATATTGATGTTGAAAATGAAGATATTGAAAATAATGAGTTGCCTGATTTGAATGACTACCAACTTAGTCGTGATAGACCTAGACGCATATCTAGGCAACCTGCCCATTTTCATGATTTTGATATGACTTCATTTGTGTTTAGTGTGTTTGAATCTATTGATAATACTGAGCCTAAAACCTATAATGAAGCTTTAAATTCTGCTAATAAGAATGAGTGGATTAATGCTATGAATGATGAAATGAATTCTTTGCATGTTAATGATACTTGGACTTTAGTGCCTAGGCAGAAAAACCTGCTCTATTGTTTCTTGTAAGTGGCTCTATAAAGTCAAGAATGAATCCGACTCTGTTAGATTTAAAAGCTAGACTTGTAGCAAAAGGTTTTACTCGAAAGAAGGTATAAATTACACCGAAATATTTGCTCTGTTGTTAAATTCACAATTTGTTAGGATTATGCTTGCTTTGGGTGGCTCAGTTTAATTGGGAAATGAAACAAATGGATGTTAAAACTGCTTTTTTGCATGGAGATCTTGATGAAAAGATTTATATGAAGCAGCCTGAGGGTTATATTGATAATACTTGTCCTGATTATGTGTGTTTGCTAAAAAAGTCGTTATATGGGCTTAAACAGTCTCCTCGTATGTGGAACTTGAAATTTGATAAATGCATGCTAGATTTAAAATTCCAGCGAAGTGCTTATGATCATTGTTTATATTTCAAGAATGATACGAGTATGCCTGTTTTCTTGCTTATATATGTTGATGACATGCTTCTTATTAGTCCTTGTTCTAAATCCGTAGAGAATGTTAAAAATTGCTTGAGTGCTAATTTTGACATGAAATATCTCGGTTATTTACTTGAATCAAAGTTCATATGTTGAAAAGATTTTAAGTAAATTCTCTATGAAAGATGCTACGTCTGTTAATACCCCTCTTTCTTCCCATTTTGTGCTTAGTAAAGAGCAGTGTCCCCAAAATGACTTGGAGCTAGACCAAATGAAAAATATACCTTACTCGAATGCTATTGGTTCTGTTATGTACTTAATGGTTAGTACCCGTCCTGATATTGCTTATGCTATTTCGTGTTTAAGCCGTTATATGTCAAATCCTGGTTTGCCCCATTGGCAAGCGCTTAAATGGTTGTTAAGGTACTTAAAGCATTCGGTAAGTTATGGTTTGAAATTCACTAAGTGTGATGAAGGTATAAAATTAGTTGGTTATGTTGATTCTAATTATGCTAATGATAGGGACAATAGAAAATCTACCACTTCATATGTGTTTACCTTATGTGGCTCTTGTATTAGTTGGAAATCTCAGTTACAGCCAATTGTGGCTTTGTCTACGACAGAATCTGAATATGTGGCTATGACCGAGGCTATAAAAGAGGCCATATGGCTTAAGGGTTTACTTTCTGAAATTGGTTTTCTAAATGATAATGTGGTAGTATTTTCTGATAGTCAATTTGGCATTCAATTGGGTAAGAATCCTATTTTTCATGATAGAACTAAGCATATAGATGTTAAATTTCATTTCATTCGTGATGTGATTGCTAAAAATATAGTTTATCTTGAAAAAATTGACACTAATTTTAACCCTGCTGATATGGGAACTAAGTGTTTACCTGTTTCAAAGTTTTTGAATTGTTTGAAAATTTTGAATTTTGACACTTCATGTTGATGCTTGTGTTAGTTTGTCCCAAAAATCCTCTTCTTTGCTTTGTGTGAAGTTGGGGTGTCTAGTTTAGTTCCGTTTCTATGTGATAGGAATAAACTAGATTTTTGCCTTCCGTACTTTGTTGTAACTTTGTGTTGGATCAAGTGCCGAAGGCTAAGGCGATGATGAATATGCCCTGTAAGTGTATCCCGTGAGTGCATCGTGAATTGCACTGGTGTCATGAACCGGCACTTGATCCAAGGTGGAGAATGTAGTTATATTTGTGTGGGCTTTGGCCCAACACATGTGCAGCCCATAAAATTGATTAAATAGACCAAATATTTAATTTGGCCAACAGCCCTTAGTTTCCAGCTACTTCTTTTTGAGATATTAAGATTGACCGTGACTTGGTCTCCTCCCAAGTCTTGTTTGCGATCAGTATTTGGTTTCCATCATCGGCGATTTCGCCGCGTCGTCCCTCATCCTTCGCGGTTGATCGGGTAAGCTCTTATCTGATCTTCTCCTTCTTCGTCTTATCTCTTCTCCCCTCAGCGCCTATTTAAACCCCCCACCCCCTTTCTCTGCAGCAATCAACACACGGGTAAACACACGAGCACTTCTCTTCTTGTTTTACCATGCTTGTCTCTTGAGGTATAATTCGGGGCATAGAGAGTTTGAGGGTATTCTTGTTGGGATTACTGTGACTATTGAGGGTTTGATTCAGATTGAGATTTGTTCTCTGTTGTTGGTCTGTTTAGGTTATCTCTTGCTCACATTAAGCTTGATTCTAAATCTCTGTGGGTGTGTGTTTTGGGTTCCTGATCGGAAGGTGTGTGTGTGTGTGTTGTTTGGCGAGGCAAAGTTGGGAGTGGGGGTTGGTTTTCCCTTAGGCTGTTTGGGATCGGCGGCTGGAAATTTTGGGTCTGTGCACTGGCGGTTTGGGACTGCATTGCTGCCTTGGATCATTTTGCCTTGGATTATGGCTGGTTTTCGGAATATTCGGATACTTGGGCCTGAACCGATTACTTACTCTTTTACTCTGTTTAAATTTCAGTTTCTGTTTCATATTTAGAGTTTTTTCTGTTCTTCTTCAGACTGTTACTAATTTGTTTTTATTTTCTCTGTTTGTGCATGTTCTGAGTTTGCAAATTCCTGGGCATTAAAGGTGAGAAAACTCAACAAGTCCTTCGTGATAGGGATGGCCAAAACCGGTTCCGGGCCGAAAACCGCCGGTTCCGGGCTGAAAACCGTCGGTTCCGGTTCGTCAAAATGGTGACCCTTAACCGGCCCGTCCTAACCCCGATTCCGGTTACTCCGGTTCCGATTTTCTCCCCGGTTCGGTCCGGTTTCGGGCTTTTCCGGTCCGGTTCTATTGAAAAACAAGCAATTTTCGTTCGGTTTCGGGCTTTTTCCGGTCCGGTTCACCATTTTTGTGAACCTTAACCGGCCCTTATCCAAACCGGTTCCGGTTTTCGTGGCGATTCATGGCGGTTCCGGGCTTTTCCGATCCGGTTCCGGTCCGATTTGGCCATCCCTACTTCATGATGCAATGCATCTTTGAATTAACTGTTTGGGGTTGAATTTTTACTCAAGATTGCACTGACATCTTGACTAGTATAATTTTTTAGCATCTTGATTCTTCAGCATCTTTAACATGACATCTTATATTGACAACTTGAAGATACAGGTACATTTATTCCTATTTTTCAGGAGAATAAATAACAACAAAGATCAATGACCAAGTCAAGCCTATTTCAAACACATTTCTAACGGAAGATCAATTCATGGCAACGACTCCTTATCTTTAGCAACCGGCCCCGAATTTATAGGGATTTTCGGTTACTTTGTAATTTTGATTTTTTTGGGGTATTTAAAGAGAGATAGGGGTATGCGCCATAGGAGGCAATTTTGTAAACTCTTTCAATACTTCCACTTTGTACTCACTCAAGAAAGATTATAAACATTTTTGATTTTAGGTTGGTTTCCTAAAACCACCCGAGGTTTTGTGCCGGAGATCAATTGATCAATGACTTTCCTCGTTACATCTTGGTGTTACGTCTTGAATTTTCTCATTCTTATATTCCATTTGTGTCCAAAATCATTCCACTAAAAGTTCAGTTTCAATGTATACAAGAAATGGACCAAAAAAATTTGACGCCGTCTGTGGGAACTTTGATTTTTTAAGTTTACTAAGAAAATTTCAAGATGAGCAATCCCAGTTCTGGTCAAGATACTCAGCATGTTTCAGGAAGAAATGGAGATAGGCCAGGAGCACCTAGAGTAACCGGAGTTCAAGTTTCAAATACAATTGGAATGTCTCCTCAACAAACTTTACCGATTGTTACCTCTTCAGCCGAGATTCCGCAAGAGCTGACCTTTGATTTTATCACTAACATGACCAACATGATGGAGTACTTAAAAAATTAACAAGAAACTCAAAAGTACACCAATGAAATGTTGTTCAATGCTATCTCCTGTATTCAAGGTGCATCTACTCAAGGTCCTGGAACATCTCCAGTGCCAAGCACAATATCTCCCCTACAACCTAGACATTTCAGCTTCACATGAGATTCAAGTGCAGGAGGTTCAAGGAGCCACGTGACGCAATCGGAGAGTATCATCATCAATCCGTGCACCACTCTGCCAACTTCAATTCCATCATTTCAGACACTATCTCCAGGATTAACTGAGGGTTTTACAAACTATGCATATAACTTCGCTAATCCTAATCCTAATCCCAATAACTCTGATGCAAGAAATTTCATGGCTAGACAGTTGCAGGAATTAAGGGAAATGGTTGTGAACGTTCCAGGAGTTGCATCTCCGGTGCATAGATCATCTCTAACATGCTACAATGATACCCGTTTTGTACCTGCTATTGCCTATGCTGAATTACCCAAAAGATTTATTGTTTCTCAAATGAAGCAGTACGATGGCACTACAGACCCGTTGGAGCATGTAGCCCTCTATCAGGAGAAGATGGATGTCATCCATATCCCTTTGCCGTATAAAGAAGCTTGTCTATGCAGAGGCTTTGAATCAACATTGACTGGAGCAACTTTAAGATGGCTCATTAATCAGCCTTTGGGTTCTATTGGATCTTATGCACAATTAATTGACATGTTCACTAATCAATTTTCTTGTAATAGAGTATTTGAAAAACTCACTAGTGACTTGTATCGGATAACTCAGCAACCTGAAGAAACTCTCAAAGATTGTTTGAGCAGGTTCAATAAAGAAGCAGTAGACATACAAAACTTAGACATGTCAACTGCAACCGAAGCATTCAGGATGTGTCTCAAGAAGGATTTACCATATTATGAAGATCTAGTCAAAAACCCATGCAAGAAACTTGAAGATGTCAGAACAAGAGCTATCCAATTCATACGTCTTGTGGAAGACAGACTAATCAGAGAGAAAAATGCTAAAGAGACTCCTGTTTATGAAAGCCCGGCCAAGAAGGCAGAATCTTCCCATCATAAGCATAATAGGGGAAAACCCTACATTAAATCCGACAATATTAAAATTAATTATGTTGAAGATACTATAGATGATGATGATTCTGAATTTCCAAAAATCGATGACTATTATTTTTCTGTCAACATTGCAGGATTATTATGTGCAATGGACAGCTTGGGCGAGAAAGCAAGATGGCCCATGAAGAATGAAAAACCAACATCTTGGAAGGATAAGTCTAAATGGTGTGAATACCATGAAGACTTTGGACATACTATCGATAACTGCATTGCCCTTTGTAAGGAGATCAGTCATCTATTATCTAAAGGTCATCTTAAGGAGCTATTGGGCAGAAGAAAAGAGCTTGCTGAAGCTAAGGATCCCACTCCAGAAACACCTCTATCACCCCCAACAAAAACTATCAATGCATCTCTGGAGGCTTAGAAATCTGCGACACAACTTATTCGGCAGCGAAGCGTCATGCCAAAGATTCGAAAGAAGACAAATTCAATACTCCAGTTAGGTCCTCTTCAAGATGTGAAGATCCACAAATAACCTTTGATAAAGATGACAAGGCAGATATCATGGGTCCCCATCATGATGGACTAGTTGTCACCTTGCAGATTGCAAATTGCAAGGTGAAAAGGATTCTCATCGATAATGGAAGTTCTGTCAACTTGATGATGCTCAGACCTTGAAGGAAATGGGCATTCCAGACTCTGAAGTTGTAAAGAACTCTTCTGTATTAATTGGATTCAGTGGTGAAACCAAGCAAACAGTGGGAGAAATTAAGCTACCCATATACGTTCAAGGTGTCAATTATATGGAATGGTTATGTGTTATAGATTACCCATCTTCTTATAACATTATCATAGGCAGGCCATGAATACACAATATGAGAGCTATCCCTTCTATATACCATTAGTGTGTCAAATTACCAACACCGTATAGGGTATAATCACGCTTAAAGGAGATCAGCAGATCTCTAAGGAATGTTACAAAACATCCATGAAATCTTCTACTAATCCCCGTCACGCATAACAATTAAAGAAAAAGGTTAGAGATGTTCTAGAAGCTGTAGAACATGAAGTTAAAAATGTACCCGTCGACATCTCTGATCCAGAAAAGAAGGTGCTAGTTGGAACAAACATTCCTCAAGATGTGGAGGAAAAATTAGTAGAATTTTTGAAAAGCAGATTCGGATGCTTTGCTTGGAAACAAGAGGATATGATGAGGATAAGCAAAGATGTAATAACTTACAGGTTGAACATTGACCCCACCTTTGTTAAGCTTTGTCCACCGAAAAAGATGAAAATTTTCTCATGAACGCAATCAAATTATCAAAGAATACGTAGATAGATTTCTAAAGTCTAAGATGATTAGAGAAGTCAATTATCCAAGATGGTTAGCCAATATAGTGGTGGTAGAAAAGAAGAACGACAAGTGGCGTGTATGTGTTAACTTTACATATTTGAACAAGGCGTGCCCTAAAGATCCTTCCCCTTTGCCACATATTGATTCCTTAGTTGATTCCACGGCCGGACATGACATCTTGACCTTCATGGACGCATCTTCAGGATTTCTCGGTTCAGATGGAACCTTCAGATCAAGAAGATACAACCTTTATGACTCCAGAAGGAATATATTGCTACATAGAAATGCCATTTGGTTTGAAGAACGCAGGAGCAACTTATCAACGGCTAGTCAACAAGATGTTCAAAGATAAGCTGGGAATAACTATGGAAGTTTATATTGATGACACAGTAGTCAAATAGAAGCATATTGAAGATCACGTACAGCACCTTGCAGAAGCTTTTGACATCTTGGAAGCTTTCAACATGAAGTTAAATCCATTAAAGTGTAACTTTGGAGTTTTAGCTGGGAAGTTCTTAGGCTACATGGTTACAAAGAGGGGTATTGAAGCTAGCTCGGAGCAGATTAAAGCAATTCTCAACCTAGAATCCCCAAAGACAATCAAGATGTGCGAGAGGCCGGTCGAGTAGCGGCCACTTAACGAGTTCATATCAAAGTCATCGACATGTGCGGGTTGTTCTATGACGTCTTGAGAAAGAACAAGAAGTTTGATGATCCGAGAAGCATGAGCAAGCATTCATCCAACTTCAAAGAGTACCTTTCAATACCACCGTTATTATCTAAACCGGAGCAAGGTGAACCACTCCTTGTATATCTTGTTGTCTCGAGAAAATGCCGTTAGTGCCGTCACAGTAAGAGAATTGCAAGGTGAACAACATCACATGTCTATTATATTAGTAAGTCCCTCCCCGAATCTTTGAAACCGGTACACATCTTGAAAAACTTGTCCTTGCCTTAATAAGCTTGCTTCAATTAAATTACGTCACTATTTTGAAACACATCCTATATACGTCAAAACTAACTTTCCCATAAGAAATGTTATGAGGAAACTAGAATTATCGGGACGGATGGCAAAGTCATCCATACAACTTAGTACATATGTCATCCAATACGAGCCTAGAATCGCAATCAAATCCCAATCCTTGGCTGATTTCGTAGCAGACTTTAGCCCCAGCTTACAACTTGAAGTAGAATTGGAAGTGCAGCAACTTAAGGGTGACATACACTCAACATGTTGGACCTTGTACACTGATAGTGCTTCAAATATGAGAGGAACAGGTCTGGGCATAGTATTAAGATCCCCACAAGGTGATATTCTTCCTCAAGCTATGGCATGTAAATTTCATGCAACGAACAATAAGGTCGAATACGAGGCCCTCATTATGGGTTTATCAACTGCTTTAGATTTAAATGTTAAACATATTACTGTCTATAGTGATTCCCTATTACTGGTTAACCATTTCAATGGCTCTTATGCAGCCAAAAACTCTAAAATGATAGTATATCTTCAATGTGTGAAGATTCTTGCAAGCCGCTTCATCACTTTCACCTTTGAACAAGTGCCTAGGGAGGAAAATACAGAAGCAGACGCATTGGCTAACCTAGGTTCATCATGCAAAGCAATGTTGAGCAATACAATCCCTATTATTTATGTTAAATATCCAGCTATAGAGTAGCCTGAAGATTGTAAGCAGATTGATGATCCAGCAACGACATCAAAAGACGACAATCAAGAAACATCTTGAACTCAACCCTATTATAAATAGCTTCACAACAATATGGTTCCTCAGAATCCTAAGGCAGCAAGGGCTTTCAGAATGAGGGCATCTAGTTTTACCCTAATTGAGGGAGTACTCTTCATGAAGTCATATTCAGGTTTGTACATGAGATGCGTGGAACATGATCAAGTTGTTGTTATCTTGAAAGAACTACATGATGGCGAGTGTGGGAATCATTCTGGGGGAAGGTCGTTATCATCTAAGGCTCTGAGATCAGGATATTATTGGCCAACAATAAGACAAGATGATGCAGCCTATGTTAAAAAATGTGACTCTTGTCAAAGGCATAGCAACATTTTACATCAACCTACAAACCCTCTATATCCTATAGTATCATCCTGGCCTTTCATACAGTGGGGAATGGACATTGTGGGAAAGTTACCTAAAGCACCTGGGGGCAAAGTGTTCATGTTGGCAATGACAGACTACTTTTAGAAATGGATTGAAGCAGAATTATATGTTCAGATCAGAGATAAAGAGGTTATCTCTTTCTTAAAAAAGAACATCCTGAGCAGGTTTAGGATCCCATTAGAAATTATTTGTGATAATGGATCACAATTTATCAGCAAGAAAACCAACGACTTTTGTGCAAGATGGGGAATAAAGTTGATAATGTCAACTCCAGTCCACCCTCAAGCAAATGGCCAGGCTGAATCAAGCAACAAGTTGATTATTAACAACTTGAAGAAGCGTCTTGATCAGAAGAAATGAAGATGGGCTGAGGAATTACCTTTCGTACTTTGGGCAGATAGAACAACTCCCAATAATGCAACGGGCGAGACTCGCTTACTCACTAGTGTTTGGGACGGGCGGTATACATGTTGAAGTTGTGATACCAGCGGCAAGATATGGTCTCACGACTCCGGTAGACAACCAACAAGCTTTGACGCAAGATTTGGACACTGTGGACGAGTTAAGGGATATTGCTAAGATTTGGATGGCAGCTTATCAACAAAGGATAGCTAGAGCTTACAACAAGAATGTTCGAGTAAGAAGATTTCAAGTTGGAGACTTGATGCTCAGAAAGGTCTTTCAAAATACTAGGGAATTAAATCTTTGGAAATCTAGCTGCTAAGTGGGAAGGACCATATCTTATAGATGTTGAAGCGGGGAAAGGGGGCATATTGGTACATCAAGCCCAGACGGTACACGAATCCCAAGAAGTTGGAATGCTATTCATCTTAAACATTACTTCATCTAAGTCTAAATATGTTAAAAATCTAAACAAAATCAGGTACGCATTTCTAAATAATTATATTTTTATGTCCTTTCATTTTTATTCCTCTTAGAACGACTCCAGTAGGACAACCAACAAGCTTTGACGCAAGATTTGGACAACGTGGACGAGTTAAGGGATATTGCTAAGATTTTGATGGCAGCTTATCAACAAAGGATAGCTAGAGCTTACAACAAGAATGTTCGAGTATGAAGATTTCAAGTTGGAGACTTGATGTCAGAAAGGTCTTTCAAAATACTAGGGAATTAAATGCTGGAAATCTAGCTGCTAAGTGGGAAGGACCATATCTTATAGATGTTGAAGCAGGAAAGGGGACATATTGGCATCGAAGCCCAGACGGTACACGAATCCCGAAGTTGGAATGCTATTCATCTTAAACATTACTTCATCTAAGTCTAAATATGTTAAAAATCTAAACAAAATCAGGTACGCATTTCTAAATAATTCTATTTTTATGTCCTTTCATTTTTTTTCCTCTTAGAACATTACTAACTTAAGCATCAGAGGGGTGTTCATTAAGCTAACACCCAACCCTACCATATGTCTGTCTTGCAAGGTTTTTCACAGTTGCATGTTCAAGATATAAGACAAAAATCTATTTCTAAAGGTTGAAGATAATTCACCTCAGTCAATCTATCCCACAAACTGAAGTTTATGGTACACACCTTCTAAGTGCTTAAAAGATTATGCATCTTTTCTCTAGCATAATTGGTTATCAAAACCTTGCCTGGACGCACATATTTCACACAATGTAAAACAAAGTTCTTTTGATTGTAACATCTATATGTTACTCACAAGTACAAAGGTTCAACACTTACAAGTGTTTCATACAACAAAAAAGTATATCTTGTTGAGAACACAAAAGGTTAAACATATTGGAAAAACCAAGCCAAAATGTTACGCTTTATATAGAAAAACCTATCCTCTCGAAAATCTATCTTTATCTGCAGATTCTGCCAAGTTCGTAGCCCTAAATCCATGCCTGAAATTTCGCAAACATGCGTTTCATCTTCTAATTTAAAAATTTCATTAGGAATTTTTTTAAATTTTCCTTTCTAAAAACTTCAAAAAATTCAGGGGCAATTGTTTGGGATAGAATTTTTACTCAAGATTACACTGACATCTTGACTAATGTGATTCTTTAGCATCTTGATTCTTCAGCATCTTTAACATGACATCTTATATTGACAACTTGAAGATACATGTACATTTATTCCTATTTTTCAGGAGAATAAATATCAACAAAGATCAACGACCAAGTCAAGCCTATTTCAAACACATTTCTAACGGAAGATCAATTCATGGCAACGGCTCCTTATCTTTAGCATCCCGCCCCGGATTTGTAGGGATTTTTGGTTACTTTTTAATCTTGATCTTTTTGGGGTATTTAAAGAGAGATAGGGGTATGCGCCATAGTAGGCAATTTTGTAAACTCTCTCAATACTTCCACTTTGTACTCACTCAAGAAAGATTATAAACATTTTTGGTTTTAGGTATTTTTCCTGAAGCCTCCCGAGATTTTGTGCCGGAGATCAATTGATCAAGGGCTTTCCTCGTTACATCTTGGTGTTACATCTTGAATTTTCTCATTCTTATATTCCATTTGTGCCCAAAATCATTCCACTAAAAGTTCAGTTTCAAAGTATACAAGAAATTGACCACAAGATTAACATACTATGTAATTATGTAACAAGATCTGTCTGTAGTAATGAAAAAGTCACCCAAGAATTTTATGCTATAATTATATAAGAAATTGTTAGAATTGGAAAATTCTTCTATACATGAATCAATAAATTACGGTAGGATGAGTAACTCTCGCTCACGCTCGACTACTAAAAAAACCAACCCTACTAAACTTCAAACTCTCGCTCATTTGTGTTTCTCTCTTCTTCGAGTTTCGGGATGATATTACAAGACCAAGGAATACTTATTTATACTAGATCTTTAGCGAGACTAAAGTTGTGAATGAAAGCGATCTTTGCCGCGAAAATAGTTGCACGAGCACAGGCGAGTAGCCAAACGGTGAATACTCAGGCGTCTTCCCGATGTTCATACACACAACTCACATAAACTAGGCCGATGGCATCTCCGTAGCCCCTGGCGTGAGTATGTACAAGGTTTAGAAATGAGACAATACAAATGAAACTCAAATTTGCCAGAATAATAACTAGAGAACATACCAAATTTTGCCTTCGGCGTTGTTTATATAGCTTCCTAAATCATATACAAATCGTATCTTTTAGCCACGTTTCGTTCTTTTATTGGTTGTGCATGGTCATTCGCTAGGGGGAGACGCCACCTTTTCGTAATGGATAACTTATCATTATAATAGACTTTGCGGCCCATACGCAACTTTCCCAGCTACTGGTGGAATGATGCAGCTTAATGCATATGTTGTCAATGGGAAACAACCATATTTAAGCGGCAACCCTTGGTTGTCACTGATACGAGTATATCGGTGTGAGATTCCTGTCGTGATCATTTCATTTTTATGCCGAGATGGTCTACTAATGGGCTCTACCATTTGTCCCGATTCTCGCCAATATTTTCGGATAAATCGCCAAGTTACCTTTAACTTATCTTACGCCCATTTCCTCATCTTGTGGTCCGCATTTTCCATATTGGGCCTCATACTGACTAGTGTAAGCCCAAGTCACTTTTTCTTGATCATATCCAAGATGAATGGAATATCTTCATTCTCAAGGCGTATGTTATTTTTTTTAAATGAATATTAATATATGTTTAAGTAAGTCAAATGGGAGATGGGTTTGTAATATTTGCAAGTTTGTAATATTAATATATGAATTGTAATTAGGGGTGTAAATGGTTAGGTTTGGTTTGGTTTAGGCCAATTTACGGACCGGACCACTAGTTATCGGTTTGAAAAAATCTCAAAGCGAAGCGAGAACTGAAAATATTCAAAGCCGAACCGAACGAACCATCATGGTTTGGTTCGGTTTGATTTTATAGTCCGAACCGCAGTTTAAACCACAAATCAAACCATGTTTCAAACCATGTAATAGAATACGGCTTAAACCATTAATTAGAACATGGTTTCAGACTACACAATTTATTGTCATGTTTGCTTGAATTTTTCAGATATAGCATACAGAAGAGATTCAAAATTTAAATGAAATTGTTCTTCAATGTTTATGATAACAACAAGGCATTTGAGTAATTGTAATGGTATGTGCAAAAAAGTGAATTAACATTATTACAGGAAGATTAACCAAAATAAAAAAGGGTTATGGGCTAAAACCGATGAATAGAATTAGAGGTTTTAAAATCTAAAAGTAAGGTGAGATGAAAGATATGTATATCTACGGTTAATAATGAACGGTTTGGTGTTTTGATTTATCGGTTCGGTTTGGTGGTTCGATCTCGTGGTCTCGAACCGGGGTTTTGGGGTCCAGATCGTTGACCAAACAGAACCACATTGTTTGACAATTTTTGGAACCAAACCAAACCACTATTGCTTGAAAATCAAACTAAACCGCGTGGTTTGATTTGGTTTGGTTTGGTTTTGTTTGGTTTGGTTCCAAACTGCGGTTT
Organism: Adenophora triphylla var. japonica; assembly: GCA_022495995.1. NCBI lineage: Eukaryota > Viridiplantae > Streptophyta > Magnoliopsida > Asterales > Campanulaceae > Adenophora > Adenophora triphylla. Next base: position 96,777 of record JAFEMH010007020.1, read on the forward strand.
GGACCGAACCGCTTACACCCCTAATTGTAATATATGAGTTTAAATATTCTTGACATGGTCAATGTGACTATATTTTTGAAAAATAACTTGTTGAATAATAATTTAATATATTGTTAGTTGGTGATGTCTCAATTTTCTAATTTTGAGCTTTGAATTTTCAACTTTCAAAAGGATGTGACTGATAGTATCACTTATTCCCTATAATATTCGTTATTAACAAAATGTTTAAGTATGTGGAATGCTAGTTTGTTTTGTACAATGTGCAAGGTTTAGGTAAAGTTGGAAAATGACTTGACAATGAAGTGTATATATTTAGCTTCAATTTTGTTGACATAGTCATAAGTTTATATCTCTATTGGACTTAGGGTGTAAATTTTTTTGAGCCCCACGTCACCCAATTATATATTCACACGTAACCCTAAAAATTCAGCTATGTGGGGCTTGCTGGAGCAACCCACTTCGGGAATTAACTAGCCAAACAATGACTATATAAATATATAAAGATCTTATAGACTTAGTGTCTGACCGAACCAACAAGGGCAATAGTGTTGGAACATTTCTATTCCAATATAATCAAGTCATACTCAAGTCTTAGATAAGAATGAGAAAAGAAATTGAGGCGGAAGCGTAGTACCTGATGAATCCATCTTTGTCTTGGTGCATTGAAGAGAAGAAGAAGAAATAAAGGAGGAAATGTAGTTCTTCTAAATGATGAATGCCCTTCACTTTTACTCGAGATATATGGAGAGAGTATATGTTAATAATGTGTGTTTCTAGGCTGATGGAAAGCCTCTATATATAGAAAACAATAGGCACTTTATTTAGGGACACTGCCGCTTTCATATGAGCGGCAAAAAATGTTACCTTTTTTCCATCATAAATAGGTAATCTTTTAGCAGGAATTCTACACATTGATTAGATTTCTATACTTTATACAACATTATATTTATGATTTATACATGTACGTCTACATGTTTTACGTATATTTACTAAGTATATACATTTTGTAATCCATGTGCTAACAATATCCCACTTGAATTGCCTAAACATGTGTTTATACTTAATAAACCCTTCTAAAATCATATTTATAATGAAAATAACAATCCTTATGCATACTTTATTGTCATTTCAACAATCTCGTCCATTAGTTTTATAAGTATAAGGACTAAAGGGGCCGTCGTTGAATTGATTCGCAACTAAACCCACATTAATCACATATATATATCCAACTAAATGACATAGATTAAGTATAGATGTGTAGCATGGAAAATTGATGAATATATTGAAGCTTGTATATATATTCCTCCAACTAGTCCTACTTAACCAAATGAGATCAATAATAAATAGACATACAAATGAAAGTACAACACAAAATCCCACTATATTAAATGTTATCAAAAGTTGTTACACCCATGTGAAACACCAAAGGAGATAACGCTTCATTAAATGGATCCATTAACATGGAGTTTGTTCCTATAAGTTGTATTTCTATTTGTCCATTTTGTACTCTTTCTTTTACGACAAGAAACTTAATATCTATATCCATAGATTTAGATGAACTTTTGTTGTTGTTTAGAATACAATACTGTTGCCCGATTGTCACAATATAACTTGAGCGGTTTTTAACACCATTGACAATTTGCAGTCCCTTAATGAATTTACGCAGCCATATAGCTTTATTGGATGCAACTCCTCAAAGACATTGCTCCATCGGCTAATGTGAATACATAACCAAACGTCGTCTTTCAACTATCTTGGCATCCATCAAAATCAGAATTGGAATACCTAATGATCTCAAGATGATCCTGATTTTGAATATGTAAGTATGTAGTTTTAGTGTTTTGTAGATATTTCATCATTCTTTTGGCTGTAACCCAATATTCTTTACCCGGATTGCTTTGGAATCCACAAAGTATTCCAACAATAAATGCAAGGTCTGGACGAGTGCAGACTTGTGCATACATTAAGCTTCCTACTGTTGATCCATAAGGGATATTTTCCATATACTTGGATCCTATATTATTTTAGGACATTGCTTTGAACTGAATTTATCTCCTTTAGAGTCATGTGGTTTACAATTTTCCATGCCAAACCTTTGCAATACCTTCTCTATATAGCTCTTTTGCGACAATCCAAAAATGCCTCGTGAACGATCACGGTGAATTTGGATTCCTAATACAAAATATGCTTCACCAAGGTTTTTCATTTCAAATTTGTTTGAAAGAAATTTCTTAGTTTCCTTAAGAAGGAACTTATCATTGCTAGCAAGTAAAATATCATTCACATATAAGACCAAAATATAAATTTACTCCCACTGAACTTATGGTATATACGATCTTCAGCAAGATTCATTTGAAAACCAAATGAAAGAATTACTTGATTGAATGTGCTACTAGTGCCATAATGATCCTAAAAGAGTTTTAGAGGATATCGGTGAAAAATGTTTCTTTATAATCAATGCCCTCCTTTTGAGTGAATCCCTTAGCAACATGACGAGCTTTATATCTTTTCACATTACCTTGTGAATCCGTTTTGGTCTTAAAGATCCATTTACATCCGATGGGTTTCACATTTTTAGGTAATGAAACAAGATCCCAAATGTAATTGTCTTTCATAGATTTCGACTCTTCATTTATGGCATCAATCCACTTATGAGAATTTGGACTATTAATGGCTTCATGGAAGGTGAATGGTTCATCTCCCACTAAGTCTAAATGTTCCTCATTCTCGGCAAGATACACATCATAATCAGCCGAAATCGCACTTCTTCTTACTCTATTAGACCTTCTTAAGGGCACCGGTTCAACTTGATTTTGAGGTTGTTGAATTTGATCCTTATTAACAACATTTTCATGTTGTTCTATATTTATAGGAGGTTCTATATTGTTTTGAATTGTATGTTCTTGTTGAATTTCAGGTACGAATACTTGATTTTCAATAGGAACTAGGTATAGAAATGTATTCCTCTTCAAATTCAAAACTAACTATTCCTAATTTCCCCTCCAAATTCAACATCCTCAAAGAACCTAGAATTTCCCGTCTAAAAAATGTTCTAGTTTTCGGGTCATAAAATTTATATTCCCTAGATCTCTCAGCATACCCTACAAAGTAACTACCAATGATCTTAACGTCTAGTTTGCCCTAATTAAGCCTATAAGGCCTAGCTTCCTGTTGCCCAGACAATCCCATACAAGAAAAAGATTTAGGGACGATTTCTTATTCGTCCATAAGTCATATGGAGTTTCGTCGGTAGCCTTTGAGCGGCTACATTGGGAATATAAGTAGTGGTTTTTAATGCATCGCCCATAATGAGTGAGAGGTAAAGAAGTACAAGAAACATACTTCTTATCATATCCTTAAGGATTCTATTACGTCTCCCCACTACACTATGCTAGGTTTGCCCGGCGTGGTGTAGTGAGGACAATCCCACACTCTTCAAGATGGCGAGTAAAAAGGACCCAGACGTTATTCACCCAATACGTTATAACGTCCGTAGTATTCACCACCATGATCGGATCTAACATTCTTAATAGTCTTTCTTATACCTTAAAAGACTTGAAAACGTCCAATGATTGAGACTTTACATGAAGAAATTAATGTATCCATAACGAGAATAATCATCCATGAACATAATGAAATATTGTTGACCATTCTATGAAGGGGTAGTGAATGGTCCACAAATATCCGTATGAATCAGTTTCAAGACGTTAGATACTCTCAAAGATCCTATTTCCTTTAGTGTTTGTAAATTTTTCTTTAAGACACTAAATGCAAAAAAATTTATCCGAAATATCAAGTTTGTTTTAGGATTCCCTCCGACATAAGCTTTATCAATTCTCCCTTTGGAGATATGACCCAAACGCCTAGGCCATAGAATACAAGAATTTTCACTTGATAACTTTTGCTTAGTGCCTTTAGTTTTTGATTTTATTAATATGAGACTCTAAATGACTTGACCGTGTCAAGTAAATGAAGATTATCACTATATGATAAAGTACTAGTACCAACAATCTTGGAATTGAAATAAATCACATTTATTATTTACCAAACGAATAGGAATAATCTTCCCTATTCAAAACAGTGATTGACATCAATTCCACTCAAAATATGGTATAATGAATGTATTATTCAATACAAAATAATAACCAGTACTTAATTAATAATCCAAAGAGTCCCTACGCCTATTACTTCAACCGGATTCCCAGCTCCATATAGATGAATCTTTCATCTTTGCTAGGTCTTCGGTAATTAAGGCAATCCTTCATAGATAAACTTATGTGAGTTGTTACACTAGAATTCAACCACAATGTATATGAAGCAATTTGAAACCAAAATAGCCTTAATACAAACAAGACCATATGACATTCCTTTCTTAATACGCAAAGCGTGATATTTAGGGTAGTCATTCTTCATATTAGTAAGGTCCTTGCAAAATAAGCTTTTCTTCATCATTTTGATCATTGGATGATCCCTTATGCTTCTTTCTTGCAATCGCAATTTCATTTCCTCTTCTCTTAGTCCCATATGAGAAGATATAGATGCTAAGTGAACACTTTTCGATTTAAGTTGTTTCATTCTATCTTCCTCTTGTGTCACATGTGAAATTAATTCATTAATATTCCACTTGTCCTTTTGATAATTATAGGTCACTTCAAAGTGACCAAATTGAGGAGGAAGAGAGATCAAAACCAAGTGCACGAGTAAATCTTCCGAAATCTCTAACTTAAGTGTCCTTAGTTTTGTCAAGAGATGAAACATTTCAAGTATGTACTCCCATAAGTTTCCATTACCCTTGTACCTCATGGAAACAAGTTTCCTCAAGGAAGCACTTGTTTCCGCTTTCACGCTTTTTGCAAAGCATTCTTCAAGGGTATCCAGAAAACCCTTAGCATTAACGTCCTCAGAAACACTGTTCAAGAATGTTTTCGGGACTGCATTCTTCATGATCATTAGACTTAAGCGGTTGGAATGGTTCCACTTCTCAACACTCAAGCGTTCTTCCTGAGTGTTTTTATCAGTGAGAGGAGCAGGAATTGGTTCCCTTAATGTGAGATCAATATCCATACAGCCTAAGATCAGATTTTTCCAAGTTTTAAAATATTTGTCCCATTTAAGCATCAAAATGTTTACATATAGCAGTAATTGATGAAGCATTTATTAAATCTGTTGGGGGTAATAACAAAGAATGAAATACAAAACATGTATAAATAACTACATAATCAATGAATTAAGTGATTAATTATATCAAATGAATCTCATCTATAAGATAATCAACATGACATCAAAACAAATATTTGGATTGCGAGTTGATTCATAAGCGATTATCTTGAGGTAACCAAGAAATTAAACAAGGCCTTAATCAAATACTTAATCTTTCTTTGGACCGATTTAAGTACTTAATAAAACAAACTAATGTTCTCTTACTTGTTACCAATATAAATGTATAAATTTAGTCAAATAAACGATCTTCTTTGGAAAATTCATTTTATCCACATATTAAAGTATACATTCATCACTTAACAACTTCGGATCTAAATAACGTAAATCACTTTGGCGACAATATTATTTAGACAATTTATGAAGTTGTTAAGCATATAATTAATCAAGAAGAAGAAAGGTTTGAAAAATGTATGTTTTGCTCAAGAAAAATGAAGAAAAAAAGATGAATCTGCAGGTGCACGGCCGTGCAAGTTATAACTCATGGCCGTGCAAACACTGTTCCAGAAAATCCAAAATTTTCAACCTAGGTGGTGCACGACCGAGCAAAGAAAAGCGCACGGCCGTGCAAGTAGATCCGCACGGCCGTGTAACATACAACGCACGGCCGTGCCAAATGAATAGATTTGCTTGAACCATTGCACCTTTTGACGAATTTTTATGCCTTTTGAGTCAAAACTTCAATCCTTTTCTAGATTTTAAACTATATTATCCATCATAATTATGCCCTTTGAAATAATCTTGTAACATAGACATGAATACAAAAGTAGATCCAACACGGTCGTGCGACATACACCGCTCGTGCATATGGGATAATCTTGAAATATTCATTGTCCCTTTAGATGAATTTTACGTATATTATACTGGACAATATTATTAACACTCTATGAATGAATTATAGTGGTTAAATAACACCAAAACACAATGAATTCAACATAAAATAAAGCAAAATATGATATTATGAATTCAAACTTAATCAAGAACATGAGCAGGCTCTGATACCAATTATTGGAACATTTCTATTTCAATATACTCAAGTCATACTCAAGTCTTAGATAAGAATGAGAAAAGAATGGAGGCGGAAGCATAGTACCTGACGAATCCATCTTTGTCTTGGTGTTCTTGAAGAGAAGAAGAAGAAATAAAGGAGTGAGATGTAGTTCTTCTAAATGATGAATGTCCTTCACTTTTACTCAAATTTATGGAGAGAGTATATGTTAATAATGTGTGTTTCTAGGCTGATGGAAAGTCTTTATATATAAAAAATAATAGGCACTTCATTTAGGGACCACACCCTTTCATATGAAGCAGCAAAAATGTTACCTTTTGTCCATCATAAATAAGTAATCTTTTAGCCCGGAAATTCTACACATTGATTAGATTTTTATATTTTATGCAACATTATATTTATGATTTATACATGTACGTCTACATATTTTTCGTATATTTATTAAGTATACATATTTTACAATCCATGTTCTAAAAAATAGGTCCTGTCCATCAAAACATATTAGTAACCATTCAACAATGCTTGTCAAATGCACTGAATGCTTAATAGTGTTGAATGTCGATGCACCAGCACCCGCACCAGCACCATTAAGAAAGAGGCCTATTCAAACCTATCAATCAGCCCTTTGCTTTCTTTCAACAGAGACTTTCTAAGGTTGGTCCTTGATAATTCTCAAGGCTAATGTTATTTTTTTTTAATGAATATTAATATATGTTTAAGTAAGTCAAATGGGAGATGGGTTTGTAATATTAATATATGAATTGTAATATATGAGTTTAAATATTCTTGACATGGTCAATGTGACTAACTATATTTTTGAAAAATAACTTGTTTAATATATTGTTAGTTGGTGATGTCTCAATTTTCTAATTTTGAGCTTTGGATTTTCAACTCTCAAAAGGATGTGACTGATAGTATCACTAGTACTTACTCCCTATAATATTCTTTATTAACAAAATATAATATTTAGGTAAAGGATGTGACTGATAGTATCACTTGTTAAATAACAATTTAATATATTCTATTCTTTATTAACAAAATGTTTAAGTATGTGGAATGCTAGTTTGTTTTTTTACAATGTGCAAGGTTTAGGTAAAGTTGGAAAATGACTTGACAATGAAGTGTATATATTTGGCTTCAATTTTGTTGACATAGTCATAAGTTTTTTATATCTCTATTGGACTTAGGTGTACCATTTTTTTCCCTTTTTTATTGTTGCAATAGTACAACCATAATTTTATTTTATTATTTTTCTTTGATGTCATTTAAATACTTTTTACCCTAAGTTTTTCCACTTGTCAAGAATCAAGTGCATGGGAGACTTTTTTTTTTTTTTTAAGGAAAAATAGAAACAAGGAAGTACTCATTCGCTTCAAAAAAAATGTTAAAAAAAATTAACTTTGCTTTTGATCAGCATCAAATTTAAATTTGATTTTTTTTATTCATTCAATGTGTGGGACAGAGACAATTATAAACAAATATTATTATGTCAATGCAAAACTCATTAATTGTAACTGTATTTAATGTTATTTTATCAAAAATATCCCTAACTAATTATTTATTTTCAAAGATAAGATCACATTTATCACACATTTAATATGAGGATATATTAGTTATTTTAACATTTTTTGTTATAAAATCAAGACAATTTAAACTTCTCCAACTACTTTTTAATGTGTAAAAGTAGTTAAAATTATTCATTCAGGGTGTGGGACATAGACAATTATAAACAAATATTATATGGCTTTTTGGGAAAATACTAGGGACATAAAAGAAATTATTGACAAAAAGATTTTTTGATCAAAGTGGTCAACTTAATTGCATTTTAACTAGGAATTTAAATACTAGATTATAATTAATACATAATTTAAAACATAATTTAATTATAAACATCTGCTAATTTTTAACCCATCATTTTTTTCTTATTGTTTACTT